>CM026197.1:22073309-22348309 GCA_014839995.1 Xenentodon cancila
ATCATTCTGATATCTTTGGTTATGTCTTCGGACATTGCTCTGTGAAAGAGGTTTAGGGGTGCTTATTTTATTATAATGTAACCAAAAATAGCCTTCAACTAACCAAAAGGGAGGAATGCGAGCTGTGTCTGCATTATTTGTAAGATGAGTCGTTAACCTGCTAAGACCTGCTGTACACATATGTGGACATCAAAAGTTGTGTTGTCTATGTTAAGATATTTCATTTCTTAACATGAGTCCAAAGCAACAAGAAACAACAAGTGTTAGGAAGTTAAAATGACCATGGGAAGAAGAGTGTAGCTTTGGAAAAGGAAAAAAAAAACATATTTTTGTTATATTCATTTAGCCAAAGCTTTTATCCAGAGCAACCTCCTACTTCCCGAACACAATAATTAAAAACAATATTTCTGGAAAATACAGTGTTGAAATACCCATCAACATTATAACAGTGGAGGAGATTTGCAGACATCAATTCACAGGAACACACAAAGTGGTACTTTTTGGCCACTCTTGAACATGATTATGGATGTGATAACAAAAGATTATAATTTCAATTTTTTAAGATTTACAGCATTTGATGCGGGTCCTTGTGTCAGTAATTTTGAAGTATGTGCTTATGTATATACAGCATGTCAGAAAGTCGTGAAACGTAGTAATTTCTCCCATCACAGGACATTTGTGTTGTTTGGAAAAAGAACGTTACAGTAACAGATAATACAGTAATTACCATAGGTGAGACTACAGGATCTTTTTTACTTTATATATAACTCTTCCTTTCTCTTTTCTTCACACAACATACAGCAATGAGCAACCTGACTTTCCAAATTACACCAGACTCTAACAAGGACAGTGAGACGATCCAAATAGGCCGTGAGCTCAAGCTCTCCTGCCACGTTGATGCCACCCCACAGGATAAAGTCAACTACACGTGGTACAAGAATGGCGCACTGGTCTACAACTCAGATAACCTGATATTACTGCGCAGTGACCCAGACATGGCTCCCGGCACCAGCAGCCTGGAAATTGTGGACTTGAAGTTCAGAGACCTGGCCACCTACAGCTGCTTGGTGAACTTCCCGGGCAGCAGGGTGCTGGAACTCCGTGTGGATGTCAACATCTCTCAGAACAGTAGTAAGATTTTCCATACATACATACACACACACACACATATATATATATATATATATATATATATATATATATATATATATATATATATATATATATACTTGTACAGATTAATATACTCTGATATATATATCAGAGTATATATATATATATATATATATATATATATACACTTGTAAAG
This sequence comes from Xenentodon cancila, assembly GCA_014839995.1. Lineage (NCBI taxonomy): Eukaryota > Metazoa > Chordata > Actinopteri > Beloniformes > Belonidae > Xenentodon > Xenentodon cancila. The sequence goes on from CM026197.1 coordinate 22,074,619, forward strand.
ATTTAAATATACTCTGATATGTATATCAGAGTGTATATATATATATATATATATATATATATATATATATATATATATATATATATATATATATATATATACACTTGTACAGATTTAAATATACTCTGATATATATATCAGAGTATATATATATATATATATACACTTGTACAGATTTAAATATACTCTGATATATATATCAGAGTATACATATATATATATATATATATATATATATATATATATATATATATATATATATATATATATATATATATATATACAAAATACAGTTCCTAGTAAAACAGAATCAGATTTAAAAGAATGTATAACAACTGATTTGCTCATTTGTATGTAATGTTTTGCATATGAAGCCTCACCTAAATGTCTCCTCTCATGAAGTAATTGGTACCAAGTTTGACTGTTCAGCATGATTTCTTTTATTTATTTTTTTTATGTACTAGTGAATACTGTAATTTCTGTCATTTTGTGTTAAAAAGAAGAGAGAAAAGCTTAGTTTAACTGGGCAACAGAGCTTAAAAGAAGCCAAACAGATTAAATGTTTGCTTAAGTTGTCATTTGCAAGATGAGCAAATCATTGATAGATTGATTTTAATTCAAAGCTCTGTTTAAAACTGCTCTCAAACTCGACATGTTAACTGTAATGTTAGTACTTAATAATAAGTGCTCAATGTTTTCATTTGCCCATTTTTCATTCCGATTTTGTTATTGTCCGTTAAAATTAGGCTTGTGAATACTATTTATTATCAGTCTGGCTCTGTTATCCAGAGTTTATTCTTTCACGGTTAAATTGTTAAAAGTCACGTCTGCTTCTTGACCTTCTGAGTCACACTAACTGTGTATCCCTTCTTTTTAGTCTGCTGCCCTTGCATCTTTTCAGATGTTGCAAAAGTGGGCAAAATCTTTGCTGGAGCGGAAGAATTCCATTGAAACGTGTTCTTTCTTTGCCTTTTTTGTTCCTTCCCTCCAGTCTCACCTCCAGTACTCTCAGTACCTCCTGGAGGTCAGGTTGTGAATGTGCGTGAGGGAGGCAACGCTGAGCTGGTGTGCTTAGTGGTGGATGGCAAACCCCGTCCTCCGATTTTGTGGTCACGCATGGAAAAAGACCTGCTGATGCCTTCAGGGACACCCGTGGTGGAGACAGCTGATGGCCGGTTAAGGTTAAAGAACGTCAGCCGGGACATGATGGGAGTGTATCGGTGTCAAACAGCTCCTTACAATGGCCTTAACATCAAGCGCAGAGAGGCACAGGTCCAGCTGAATGTGCAGTGTAAGTTCGGATCAGATTACTTCCACTCAAGAACTTTATAACAGCTTCCTTCAGATCAAGCAGAAAGCAGAGGCTATGCAGTGTGGTAGCACCAAGTCTTACAATGCTCTTTGACGTTAATAAGCTCTGATCGATTTTCTTCCTGTATGTAGGATTGGACTTTTTATGTACCTTCGCCAAATAATATGAGTCGTTGATAATCTTAGAAGAATAGCAGCATTAAATGGTGGCAAAAATTTCACAAAAAAATATGTGTGTGTTTAGAGGACACTAAATCTCAATGAAACAGTGTTTTCCTTAATCTACAGTCTTGGTAAAGAGGTGGCCTTTACCCTCTTCTTAAGTGTACGCACCCATAGATAGTGATATAAGTACTACGGCCTCAAGGCGGTTTGTTTTTTTTTAACCTTTTGTCAGCACTCTACTGGGATTGTAGTAAAATATTGAATAATTTCAACATGTTTCCTTCTCCAGTGAGGTCGCCTGCTTTTATTTACTTCGCTATTACTTGAATTGAGACAGGATTTATAAATGTCAAAGAATGGGACCCATAACTATTACACATCCGCATGGATATGTTCAAAGCTGAACGTGCTCGCTCCAGCCTGTCAGCTATTGCAGAGATAGTAAACCTCCTACAAAGTTGTGAATGCATCCTTGATATTCCACTCATTTTTTTTTTTTTTTGTTTTGTTTTGTTTTGTTTTCATTTAGTTGTTTTGCAAGGTACTGTCTTGGTAGATATTTTATTTTTACACTTGGGCTGAATATATTCTAAGGGCACAAATCTACGTGATGGAATTTACTCAGAGCATTCACTTTTTATTATTTAATCGAATACTATTGCTCTGCTTCCTTGCAGAGCACCACATCTCTTTAGTCATACATTCTTTACATATTTTTACACTTGAATTCAACTTCTCATTGAAACCGTCATTCACATCCCAATGAGTCTTCTTCTCAAAGTCAAGAAAGAGAGGCTGCTGTCAGTCAAAAGCGGAAAGAAAGGTCAACTTTTAGGAACTAAATGTTAAAAGAGCAGCAACAAGTGGACATGAGTGAATGACATTTCTTGGCAGGAAAGTGGCCAGGCAAGCAGCGGAATTGTGGTACAGGTGACTGCTGTGCAATGGTGTGCAGGATGAAACAGAGGATAACCGCAAAAAATGTAAAAATCAGACAAACAGGTGGCGCTGTGTGATGGGAAAGTTGGCTGGAAAAAACTACGAGGCTTGTTGAGGTATATTCTTAACATAGGAAAGAAAAGTCACGCAACGTAGGAAAATATAAGAGTGGCTGAGAGCATTGAGCCACCACAGATGACTGTAGAACAAAGCCACATGAACAGCAACAGATAAACAATGTTACACGGCCTTGTGTTCTCCTTTTAACTTACAGAGGAGATTCGAGAAACACAGGGGAGTTGGAAGTATTGCCTCGTTTCAACATTATTTTACTTCATATCTAATATGTTAATATACATCAATATGCATTTAAGAAAACAATTAGGAAAAATAGGATGTTTAAAACAGAAAATTGTTATTATGAACTGGTAAAAAAGCTGAAGGACTGAAGAGAGTTTAGAAATATTTCTACTTCTTTCTCAATGGGGGGGGAGGCTAAGATAAACATCAATGATCTCTCATCCTTCAATCACACTGTTTCAAGAACTGTCATTCATCAGTAGCACACAGATCCACAAGGACACACGATCATACACGTACTGCAACACAGAGCTCAAGTCAAAATTACCAGTTTACTGCGAAAAAAGGAAGAAGACGAAAAAAAATATTCTTGTTAACTTTACTCAAAGGCAACATAGCCTTCTCTCAGCTTCTCTGATGGTGCACCCCCTGAAGTATTGGGGGTGGACCATCACATAGTAGAAGTCTGTATTATGGTCAGAAGAATCAGTGTCCAATACCTACTCTGATATGCTCCAGACCAAAAAATGAAAAAGACCATCCAGACTGTTAACAGCAGCAAGTCCATGAGTCAGGCCCTAAACGGTTTGGGGCTGTGTCAGTGCCATGGATAAAGGCATTTTACACTGCTATGATTAAAGAATTAATGCAAAACACTATGATGAGACTAGAAAAACATTAGAAAACATTAGACTGTCTATGAGAGAGGCACTGAATGGAACCACGTGATGGACTGGTGATCTGTTCAAGGGGACACCATGGTGTTATTTGGTGATTGTTCATTTATTTATTAATTGCTTTTTGCATACTGTTCCAATTTATTTTGATGTGGGGCTATCAAATGTCATATTTTCATTTATTTATCCTAATAAATGTTTTTGTGGTATTTTCTTAGAATTATTGATCATATTCTTTAAGTTTTAGCCTTTGATAACAAAACTTTAATCAGCTCATTTTGGTAAGTGAAACACACACGGGATAGACATTACATCAAAGTCAATATTTGTTTCAAATTTAAAAAATACCCCCCCAGTGAGCTCAGTGATTATTGCAATGATACAGTATAATGTATGGATCAAAATCCATGTGTCATTCGTTGCCTGGGTTTTCTATACCAGAACCAAACTGGAAATTTAAAAAGCAAAGCTGTTTTTAAGGCTTCTGATTTGGTTCTAAAAGACAAAATCCAAAGGATTGTTGATACATGGATTGATCTATAAAAAAACAAAAAAATCATGGCACCACCAGGAAAATTTTGGGTGAAAAAAAAAAAAATACTGAAATCAGCAGGTCCGTAGCCCCTCCCTTGGTGCCCACCATGCTCAGCTATGAGTGTGAGAAGTTTTTGCATAGAGCACGACCTTCAAGAACGAGTCATGTTTCCAACTCTGGATTGGCAGCAGTAGTGTTTCTGGATAACAAAACAAACCATTTACCTTACAACTTTCCATGTGCAATGCGCTGAAACCACGGGAATTGTTTCCTGGTTGTTTTCTCCTCTTTCCATCACACAAGCAAAACTGATTCTAGTTTCAGTTTCCCCTTTCTGTTAAAAAACAAAACACAACAAAATATATCTTAGTTTTTCTATTTTTCTGAGTTAGTTAGTTAGTTTTCTGAGTTAAAAAAAACTGTGAAAGAACACACTGTAAACTTGCAATTTTATAAGTTAGCGATGATAAAATGCCAGTGGGGAAATTCTTATTATTTTTTTTATTAAATATACTTTAAGTTCACATCCTGCATAGAATTAACCATTGATATAAGTTTAAAATAAATCAGTGACTGCTGTGATTTGTTTTTTGGTGTTTTGTACCCTTTTTTCCATCCTGACCTACCTGATAAATAAAGCCTCACATTTGTTTCCTACCCTCCTCTCCTCTGCAAGAAGTATTTACAGAGTTTGCTAATGCTGGCAGGGTGGAAGGGCAACACTCTGTGAGCACTGCTGTCCACTGTGGGCCATCGCTGATTAATGGACCAGGTGGCCGCCCCACTATGGAATGGGAAAGAAACAGAGTGAAGAGATAGATGCACGAGCAAGACTAAGAGGGAGAGAAAAGGAGTTAAAAAAAGGGCTTGCATCTGGAAAGTCAGGTCAGGGATGGTGGAAAAAGAGAAGAGGGTAATGGTAATACAAAAAAAAAAATGTGTGGCCACTTTTATCACATCCAGTTCAGTTTAATTCAGCTTAATTTATATAGCGTCAAATTTCTACAAATATCATTCCAAGGCACTTCAAGACATAAAATTGAACTCATTCCAGATTAATAACAATAATATAAATTGCTTAGCTACGGAAACCAACAGATTGCACCAAAACCTTTCTTCGATACAATCCCCCATCCTGAGCAAGCACCAGGCGACAGTGGAAAAGAAAAAGCTCCCCTGTAACAGGAACGAACCCCTGGCAGAACCAGACTCAGGGAGGGCATCCGCCTCTACCACTAATTTATTTTTTTTTTGTGGTGGTGGGGGGGGTCAGTCCCTGCACTGTTTTAATTACCTCGTTATTTTATCAGGTGTCGCTTGTCCTCTACCATCTGTCTGTTGATTGATGTGAGAAGATGTCTTAATTTCTTCTTCTTTTTGTGGATATATTTAAATGGATATGCAGATTCCTGCCACTTTTGTGCCCCACCTCCTCGTTTGCTTTGCATCCCTTCTTTCCTCATCCAGTCTTTGTATTTTCCACTGGAGAGCTGGGTGTTCTTCCTCATTGCGATTGTCATCATCATCAATCACCTAGCTGTTGGCTATGAGAGAAGACCTCTCCCTGTCTTGCCGTTCTTATTTTTTTGTCAGTTCTGCATCCTCTCATTCATTCCCCACCTCCCTAACGCAGTCACTGACTTCTCTCACTTTCACACCGCACTTTCTCTATCATTTGTCTTCCTCATTGTCGTCTTCTTTAAGAGCTGTTTCTCCCTCCCATCATCCAGCACAGTACCCCCCCACCCCCCCACTCGCTGTCTCATGTAAATTGATTTTCTCTCTGTGCGCTGTAAATGTTTGGCTTGGTCAGTGTTGCATTCCTGAATGGAATCCATTTTATATTCAATAAGACAGATAGGAGTGGTGTACTTACATGGATTACATTGTTTTGACTTTGAAACATTGTGGCATTGTGCCATGAGTCCCAAATGAGGAGGACATAAAAAAAAAAAAAAGGAAAAAAGAAAAGCTTTGGACAATTTGAAAAGTCAAAGTTACAAAATAAAGTAACCCAGCAGTTTGAAAGAGAATATCCTGCTGTCCAGAAACTATTGCAGGACCGTAATTTTAATAACTTTTTGTCCAAACCCTCTGGATGGAATGATTAATAAACCATTCAAATACAAGCTTACAACTCCTCTATTTTCCACACTCTTCTCTTATTCTGTTACCTCTTTTACACAGTTTGACAGCTTTTCTTTACCTTTTTTTTTTTTAGTAATTGATATTCATATGATACCTCTATAAGCAGAAAGACTGCATGTGACTAAACACGTATCAGCCCATCAGATTACATGTCACACAGTTATGGCTGTATTAAGCACATATAAAGCCGCTCCGAGGGGTCGGGGAGATAAGGTAATGAGCTGGATTATCATGATTCTGGTTTCATAAACAAGACAGTGGGAAACCTTTTGGATTTTGAAAGCACATGCTGGGAGGCTTGACTGAAAGCCAACAGGCAACACAGAAACTGAGAAGTTAAATGCTGGGGTGGTTTCCAGTCTTTTTAGCATTCAGGGGCTCACGCATGTTCCTCGGAACGGAGTGCAAGCACAGAATGATAAACTGAATTCAACAGGAATTTTGGTCTGGCTGTGTTTACCAGTCTATTGAAGAATATATTTTTTTTTAAATGCAGGTAAAAGACAGTTATGCTTTCATAAACACTTCATATTTTTAAATACATGGTAGTATGTTTGGATAGGTTATAGATTGAGTTTTCAAAAAGTTACAAAGAACCATTTCCTTTTTTAAAAAAAGAGCATTATGTTTCCAACATGTAGACAAATGTGTATGAGCGCTCCGTTTCCGGCAGCAAAGTTATCATAATTAAGACTGGACCTGTCATTTCAGCTGCTATTTGAAGTCTCAGCGTTCCTTCCTGAATATGATTTTAACCCTGATTTCCACTATGTATTTAATCAAAATCATTATTGTAATATGATAGATTTGAACAGTTAAAAAAAAAAAATAGGCACAAGTGAATTAATAGAAATCACAGAATGAGCGTGTTGTATGGTGGAAGCATCAAGAGAAAGACTTTGTGAGATCCAAGAGGCAATCTTCTTCTCCATTGCCCTAGTTCCCAGGGTGACACATTCAAAAATAAATCTTCCTTTACCCATCAAAGTACATTTTACCCTAACCAATCCAAACAGAAACTGAAAAGCATTAGGCAACAGGATGAGCATTCAACTCAGGCATCAAAATGACAATGTCACGCAGTGTTTGTTTTGGTGCTCCACTGCCATCCCTTCCAAAAATAACCTTTTTAGGACTCTTTATGTTCATTTCTGAATTATACCAATACGTGTGTATGGCATCAACACGCAACTTCAACACGCTATTTACCGCCACCACAATGCACAAGTGGACAATTGTATTGTTTTAGTTAAAAATCAAAAGAAACAGACAATAAACAAAAATTGACAACAAGAAGAAAAACAAAACATGAGAAGTGTAAAATAAGTTTATCTTTTAAAAATATCTGCAGTCCATTTAGAAGATTTTACAAACCTCCTGTGTCAGTCACAATGAGTTTTACATACCCTATAAAATAAGTTAAGAGCATCTCTCTTCCTCTGTTTCCTCTCCAGCCTCCTAAAGTACATTATCTCTCAGAGTCCCTCTCATCCCTCCTGCAGCCTCCTCTGCTCGTGTCTGAATTACAGGAATAATATGGGTTAAAGCATAATTACACATCTGTGTCTGATAAACTTGATTCATAAGGCGCTCGAGTAAAACTGCTTCACCTCTGGGGGCCTTAACACCAAATCTCATCACTGTTCGTACAGCGGCACCACCATTAGCATCTTGTCATGATTAGCCGGGGGTGAACTAGCTGGGCTGTGATTTGTGGTGGAGTAATTTGGCTGCTTGGTGTCTTGGCTGACCCCAGGGCAACAGTAGCTAGTTGGTCATTAACCACAGAGCCACACATCACTTCTGACAGGTTAATCACCACTGGTTGGGATAGGTTACCAGCGGGGATGGGACTGAGACTTGTAACGCCTGCAACGACAGTTGTTCTGTATTGGATGATTCGACAAAGCCCTTGTTTGCTCTGCGAAAATTCCTGCAACATGAATTATGAGCAAAACATGAATAAAACAAAGAAAAACAGGACAAGAATGATAATTACTTAATTGCACACTAAAGCTGTATTCCTTACGGCGTCGTACATTAGTCCAAGGTCTCAAAGACGTAACACTTCTTGAATAAAGAAATATTTTGCATTGATTTAACTGTCAAGTCTGTTTCCTCTGCAGACCCTCCCATTGTGGACCCGGTCTTTAAGGATGAACGTTCGCGGAACTATCAGATAGTGACTCTGAGGTGTACGGTCCTGAGGTCAAACCCCCCTCGCCTAACAGATGTCCGCTGGTTGCGTAATGGTGACTTCATCCGAATGTCAATGCCGGACTTGAAGGAGACGCCAGAGCTGAAATTCAAGCTGGAACCCACCAACAATGGTACATACGAGTGCCGAATCAGCAATAGTGCCGGAACGTCATCATGTTCATTTAATGTCTCTGGTGAGTGTAAAAGACATTTGCTTTGTCCTCGCTGTCCATTCATTGATAAAAAGTTCTCGTAACCATTTATCTCTTTATCCATAATCCAGATGGATGACTTTTTAAAATAATGTCCTGTTCCTTGCTTTTTTGTCCCCTATCCAACAGCAAAACCCTACAATGCTGAGTTTTACTTTGATACACCCAACCCTGTGCGTATTGTGAAGGGAAACAACTACTCCTACAACCTGCAGTGGACACAGAAAGATCCAGAGGCCACAGATCGCATCATAGGCTACTGGCTAAATGTCCGAAAGGTAAAGAACTACCACACTAACTCTCGTATCAAGCATCAGGAATCGTATGGACTGCGGTACATTTATATGGATTGGATTACACCAACATGGCGCAACAAACACAATCTCACTTGATTTGTTTTTCAAATGTTCTCTAGATTAAAATTGATGGACCTAAACAAATGTGTAAAAACTAAGGCAAGTTTAAACGTGGAGTTTTTGTGACAGTCTGTTTGTGAGGATGTTGGTTTTTTCCTAGGTAGCTGGAAGCAAATGTAGTTGCAGGAAAACACAAATTAGAAAGTGACTGACACCTGAGTGAGACTAGATTCATGACTGAGCCTGTGATGCATCTAGTCTGTGATGAGGATACCCGGTGAAATCTAGGAAGTTGCAAGTTAGGTGACCGTCAAATTACAGTCAAGTAGGTTTTATGAGCTAGCATATATAAGGACTACAGTGCTTACTCTCCATCCATGAGCTGGGATTCCTAGAAGTGATCTCTTTCCACAGCATGTCCTGCTTGGTGCAGTCATGGTGTAACCTGGAGGACACACCATACAAGTCGTGTTCCATTGCTCCTAGATTTGCACAAAACTTAAATATTAAAAAAGGAAACCTAATATTAAAACAAAACAAACTCCCAAATATCACCCAAACATTTTTTTATGCTTTCAGGAGGTGGTTTTTCAGGTGGTTCAATAATCCGTTTTATCGGGATGAAACACCGACCCCCCGCAGCCCTGAAGCTTTATTGAAAATTCAGAGTTTCAATTTTCTTTTGCAAAAAAGTGTAATGGAAACGCGACTACAGATGAGGTTTCTGCTGCCACAACAGATCAGCTCTTTATTTGAGTTTCAAAAATTACATTTTGTGTCTTTGCCTTTTCACCTACTTTGGTTCGGTTAGGTAAAGTTTTCACACCACAGTCTTAATCTTGCCTTGATCAGTTTTTGCTACATTCCTATGTAGATTACAGCAGATGTGACTGCAGAATTGTCATAAAAAATGTCGTAATGTGTCTGAAATGTGTGCCTTGTCACAATTTGTTCACAAGACAGCGGTCCTTTTGCAGTGTTGTATAAGTGGCTACAAACAAAGTTATCACCATTCGTTTTCTAAAATGACCATCTTTTATCTGGATCGGCGGATTATGGCACCGTGTATACTGCACTTAGTGTAAACTGTGCTTTAGATTGTAAGAATCACCTTGAGTGGACATGCTCTGATAACTCTTCCAGGCAAGAGCAGACACGAGTCTGTATGTAGTGCATTTCACATGCGAAGTAAACAGGCTTTTAGAGCCTTTGGTGGTGTCAAGCATGTTCGCCGTTATAGACCCGCCGGCCACCACGCTGAGAATAGCAGAACTTTCATTCACAATTTATCATCCTGTACATGTAAAACTAGTCATCAATAAACTAATACTTACTCATTTAGTAAGTTAAAGATCTCAATTAAGTTTGAAATGAATTGAAATATCTTTCTTTGTCTCTCCATCCTCAGGATAGCCATCACATCCCCTTCAATAGTCAGCTCACATTCATCTTTTTTATGAGTCCACATTTTTCCCCCTTCAGGGTCCAGGAAGGTGAAAATGAGTGTCCAATTCTGAGGTGTTCCTCCTTTGTTCAACATCGCCACATCCTTTCAATCTTTCCACAAACAGTTGACCAATTTGTTTTCAGAGACTGAGTTCAAGCCAGTGATATTTCATTTCAAATCCTGTAACCAACTATTTAACAAAATAAAGCCCCCACCAATGTTGTTACATTTTCAATTTTCAACCCAAAGATAGGAGGCATTTTTATGTATTTACCTATATGTTTTCATGTTTTAGCCTGTCCACATATATCAGTTTTCATGAGCATGTGAGAGTTGTTAAATTACTGGTCAAGTTGCAAACTGGGATTTATAGCATGCATATCCTGCATATCCTCTAAAATGTAACATACATATTATATATATATATGATATATAGATAGATATATATAGAGAGAAGAGAGAGAGAGAGGGAGAGAGAGAGAGAGATGAGGGAGAGAGATCGAGAGAGAGAGAGAGAGAGGGGAGAGAGGGGGTAGCGATAGAGAGAGAGACATAGAGAGAGAGAGAGAGCGAGAGGATGAGAGATGAGGAGAGAGATAGATATATAGATATATATATATATATATATATGTGTGTGTGTGTGTTTAGTGTGTGTGTGTGTGTGTGTGTGTGTGTGTGTGTGTGTGTGTGTGTGTGTGTGTGTGTGTGTGTGTGTAGTTTCTTTTCTCTGATCTGCGACCAACTCCAACTAAGACTCCAACCAAGGTGAATTATACACACCTGGCTTGGTTGTCATTCGCCAGAAGAGGGCTGGAATAGACTCCAGCAGATCCCTGTGACCCTGAATAGGAAGAAGCGGGTATAGATAATAGATGGATGGGTGGCTGCGCTGTGTGTGGTGTGGTGTGCAGGATTGTGTGTGAGTAAGATACTGAAACAGAGTGACTGCATGGTCTACTGGCTTGCTTTTTTGCAGATAATTTTCTACCTACTTTGATGTTCACCTTATTAGGTAAAACTCTTCAGGGAGACAGAAAGCGAGCACCAGCCTTAGATTGCATGTCTAAACTGTCAAAGTTTCTTTCTTTTTTTTTTTATACTCAAACTCACTTTGGTTCACTCTGTTTTTTTTCCTTCTCTTTTGTATACCTCTTTATTTAATTCCCAGCATCTTTTTCCACTCTCTCTCTCTCTCTTTTTTAAAAATGTACCCCCATTTCTTGCACTATAAATAACATTGCTTAATTGTTACTTCAAGTTTTAAGGTCACAGTGTTAAAATATTGAGTTGCTGTGGGTGGCATTTTAGACCCTTTTTTTTTTTTAATTTTAATTTTGTTCCAAGGTTTTTACCCACATATATGTTTTATTTTTATATTTTTATTATTTTAATGTTACCACCAGGAGAGCAGTTGGAAAGACATGAAATAGGAAAGAAGGCAGTGTTAAAATGGACAAAAAAAAGTAAGTGATGCAAAAAAGCAATGCAATGGAAATTAAAGAAAAACAGCAAATCTCACAGGTCCGCTCAAGTATTAAATAGAGTACAAGAACATTCAGATGTAACCATCTCAATTTCACAACCCATCTATTTCTGCAACTTTTTCAACAGCTCATCCTTTTAACGCCTTGACACTCTCTCTCTTTAGCACAGAAAAATGATGTAGAGGTCCTAAGGGAGACATGCAGACACAGAGGGGGATGCCAGAGGACAGATCAATTCATGTAGAGCACTGCTCTTTGTTGTAGATCTAAGCAAATGGTTGCAACTTTTCTTTTTTCTTTTTTTTTTCCCAAACTGCTTTTACTTTCATTTTAATTATGTGTCAGCAGATGTATTTTTCAGACTGTGTGCATTCGTTTGACTTGTTTTTCATATGCACATATACTCCCCATCAGTGCATTTACCAATGTTTACAGATTATCTGCGATTCTTTGTGTGTGCCGATCTACATGGGTCGCGGCCCGACTCATCAGCAGGCTGTGAAATCCCTGTTTGCACTTGTTAATTCAGTTTTGACCTCACTGTAGGGGGTTTCTCTGCGTAAGAATTAACAGCGCTGACAATCCTTCCTCTTTTCACGAAGCTGTCTTCACACTCTGATCATACACACCGCGGCCCCCACCCCCCACAGTTTGTGAAATTGCTGCTTTGATTTGCAGGTGCTAATTAATATGTGATCATTTAACCTTTTTGCAACAAGAGAGCCAGATTGACTCGTTTTGTTGCTCGTCTCAGACGGTTTATTTTACCATGACTCACTGACATAGAAAGCACACACTCAACTAGCACCTAATCCATTAATGCACTTCTTTCTCTCGCACATTTCAAGCAGAATCAAATTAATGACACATTCATTTAAGTGGCTGTGATTTGAAATCTCAGACAGTTACAATATATCAGTTAACGAGAAAAGACGGGCTCTGGAAGAGAAAGAAGGTATTTAAATCAGAGATTGGATAATTTTAGGGAGTGATCAGAGTAGCCAAAGTGCTCAGGAATCATCTTACAATTTCTTCTTTTGTCAGAAGACATTGTGAAGGAACAAAGAGGAAAGCCAACGTTTTATTTTCAAAGTAGCTCAGTTTGAACATATCAGCTGGTGCAAATTGGTGCATTAAGGGCCAAATTGAAGGAAGTTTTAATCCTTTCCAGCATAGGACTAAAGAAAAAAAAACAACACTTTAATAAAAGTCAGTGTTCTTCACTTCTGCTGTTAGAGCTCACATCGACCTATTTGTAACAAAATCTTTCATTTATGTAGCTGATCAAATTGGGGCCAAATAAAGTATGTTAAACGACCTTCTAAATCTTTGACCCGTCAGAACTTGTTAAACAAAAACAATCCAGAAAGCATGTCTGTTTTTCATTAACCATGCTTTTGGGCGAGATATGATAGTTGTGTGAAAGGTAAATCGCAGAACAGTGGTAAGATTTCTCAAGTTGTGTCATTACCTATCTTTGATGTGACATTGTGGTAATAAATACTTATTTTACATTTTGAACTGAGACTGAGCAAAAAAACAAAACAAATAAAAAAACACATCTGCGTTTTTTTATTCTGATCCAATGTAGGTGATCAGATCACAACAACCAAGTCCCCGGTTTCCAGTCTGGAATCTGAGTCAAATGTTTTTCATTTTTTTATTCTTTTTTGGAAGAAATCCAATTATAAACTGGTCAAAGATTAAAGAAGCATTGCCCAGTTCCCCTGACCAACCATGACGTTGTGTGATACTCATGTAATGTGTGATATCACCACAATCTCCACATCAACTCTGATTTGATACAGGTAAAAAGTATCTCAACTGAAACTTTTTTTTTTTCAAAGCTGCATAAATAATTTCTAATGTTACCTTTTCTACCAACCGTTTTGCGTAAATTACGACTTATGTTTCTGCGTCCATTTCATTGAACCATCTATTTCTCATTTCTCCATTTTTACGTCTCCTTTGGTTTCGCCTCTTCTCAAAATCTACCAATCAAGAAGTTGTGTGTATGCGTTGCATCATAAAGATAGCAGCGGACCTTCCCTGACACGAAAACTACACCCAAACTCTTCAGTCTGAGAAGCTGAAACACAGAATCACACTAAACACTCACGAGCAAATGCACATCCCCATTTACATATATATGAGAGATTAAACATATTCATGATGAATTAGATTTGTGCATTAAATCAGATATATGAATAATTGATGTGCATTACCAGCCCAACTATGCTGAGATACTGTAGTTGTATATTCACAGTTGAGGCCGTAAAGAGAGCACACGAGGCTGTGCATGTATCAGTATGCTGCAGACATCAGGAAACTCACTGAATTTTCTGCATACACATACCTGCTGTTGGTTATTTTCTTTCTTAGTTTGTAGGGAAAAAAATTCTATAAGATAGGATAAGAGAAAAATTAACCTCACATGGCTTATTACTTGAAAAGGATAGCTCCTCTCATGCTGTCAATCAACTACTCTTCCACACACGCACCAGTTTGTGTCTCGTGGCAGCTCCCTGCCTCTCACCCTCTTCACACATTTTCGGTCTTGTTGCAGCTTTGATGACAGTCTGATGGAGACACAACTAATAACACTGGCTGAGATCCGTGTGTCGCAGATGGACACACACACAAACACAAGAGGGGGAAGATGGACTTCCATTTCATTCCATCATCCAGCCTCACTGCCACTTGAAATGTGTCACTCCTGTCAATGTGTCTGTCTGCATCTTCCTTACTCCTGGGCTTTATCCGTGCATTTCAGTTAGAAACATACCAATACACATGCAGAGACTGCATGTGTGCATGTGACCTACTGTAACAAGGAGAGCAGACAGAGACGTTAGGCTCCTGTAGAAGAAGCTATAATCTTCAGAGCCGCACTTCAGCACCTCAGTGTGTTTCTGGGCGTACACAATATGAGCGTGAGTGTGTGTGCGTTTTATGTGTGTGTGTGTGTGTGTGTGTGTGTGTAATCATAATCATAATCCAGCCATTTGTTCATGTCGTCTGTCATGCGCGTTCAGACTCGCTCAAGTCATGAAGAAGGCATGTTCCACTTATTCCTAAAGCTCAGACTCCTCAAAATTATCAGCTTATATCTCTCCACTAATACTGACTCAATGCATATTACATGAGCAAAGCCTCTTTCTTCTACTCTGTTCAGCCTAATTATGCATATGCTGTAAGAGCTGTGTGTAAATGTTTACATGGCTGAATTTGAGCGCAAGTTGATTTTAAAGGTCCTCTCATTCATTTTATTGTGTACTGCTGCAACAATGCAACATTTTATAAACGGCACGATTGTGTGAGTTTGTGTAAACTGTTGTGGTAGCAACCCAGCAGACAAATCCCTCACAGTGCTATAAAACCTAATATTAGCAGTGAAATGAGACCTGCACAATGCTCTGAATCAATCCATAACTGTAAAAGAGTAACATATATTTTCAATAAATAATATTTCAATCTGTGGCTTCCAGCTGTTTGAGTGCAGAAACATTCACCTTCATACTGCCGTTTTATTTTTGTGCACACACACACACACACACACACACACACACACACACACACACACACACACACTTACTACTTCTTAAGCTGAATGTTTTGAAAGAAATTGAAATTTGATTTTTAACAGTTCGTTTAGGAATCTAATCAGTATTAGATTCATTATTTTATAATGAATATTATATCATGGATTCATGGTGGATGCAAACAGGGTGTGGTTCAAATGTAGAAAAACATAAGTCCGTTTTGCTTGCAGTGCTGACAACAAGAGGGTAAAAAGGAGACTGAACAACCATTAGTGAAATAAAATCCTTCATCTTTCACCAGAAAGGAAAGATGTGATTCCCAGTATTTTCCCCGGCATCAGCTCAGTGTGACTGATTTTCAGTGTGTGTTGGCGTGTACATACAATAAAGCGCACTTCTTAAAGTGACTGTTAGAGAACAAGAACAAGGTTTATAAAATCAGCAACATACTTGCTTTGGGTGGTTTCAGCTTTTTCAGAATAAAAGCTGGTTCGCATTAAAGCAGATAGAAACACAATGTGAATTGGTCATGACATGGGGAAGCTCTTACTCAGATGAACTACAGCTGTTTTTACTACTGGTGAATAAACATGGCCAAAACTCATTGATTTGAAAGCACAATCACAGCAGACCCATTTGGAAAGAATCCACGGACACCTCTCTCAATTTTTCTTTGGCATGTGGATCAGGCTATCAGCTTCGTCTGTGTCTTCTTCCATAATACCTTGTATCCGGGATGCAACCACTGTACTGCTTTTTACACGACGTATCCAGTACAGCCACCTGCTCACGGTAGTACACGGTGTTGTCGCCTGCTCTGGGGTGGGACTGTGGTGCAACTGTGGTTCAGGAGGTCAGTTGATGAAATGCGCTTAGGTAAGCTGCTGAACCCACTTTGCCACTGAGGCATATGTAGATCAGTGGGTGAGTGTGCACAACAGTGCATGGACTGAAAAAAAAAAGCTGAACAGACTGAGAAGTACGATTTGGACGTATGCTTGTGAAGTGCTTTGAGGGGTCAAAAAGGCTGGAGAAGTGCTCTTTAATGGAGGTCAGCTTAGATTATTCGTTCAAAACCAGTTAAATCGAAAGAACCCTGATGCACTTTTGCTATGAGGTGACATTTCAAAAGTTTGCTTTGCAGTTAGATGAAAACGCTTCTTCTGCCTTTGTCTTTGTCTCGGGGAGCTGGAACTGATCAGCAACCATTCACATTAAGCTTCTTAAGCTACTTCTGTGCATGTCCTTTTATCTCATTTAAATAAATGCAGAGTCAGTCAGCTAATATGTTGTAATTTTGCAGTAGATGATAAAAAAAAAAATAAATAAAATAAAAATTCATAGTGAAAGACAGAAAAGTGTCTCTAAACTTATAATATGCACAATCCTACATTTGCTGGCTATTGAAGAGCTCTGTGCAGTAGACACTTACCATAAACATGCAACCACATGCACACTCATAAACACACACATAAGTCCACAGTATCCACACACACCATCGCTTCATGCGTTACCTGATAATGGCATGCTGTGGGTGTGCTAAGTTGTTATGGTGAAGTGGCTGACCTAATGCATTAGATTGAGCTCACTGTCAGGTCTTTAAGTAGCCGGGATCAGAGGGAGATACACAGCTAATGGATCCTTCTCTCCGTGGGCGGAATAACAGCAATAGCTCTATTAAATTTGATGCTGACAGAAAAAAAGGACCCTAACTTAAAAAAAATAAATAAAAATGAAACAACAACCACTGGACTTACCTAACGTTGTTAACATTTTTCATGATGCATGCCCACTTTAATTAATTTAAGCTTGTTATTGTAAAGGTTGATGTGATTAGGGTATTTGCTGAATAAATAAATTACTGAATGGAGTTCAAGAAATATGTATTTAATTTCTGCTACTCAAGTAATAGTTATTGAGTCCTTGTCACAGCACCACTGAGGGAAATCACATAACTGCTGAGTGTGCTAAAACTGGACCAACATGTATTTTCGAGCGCACAAATCGATGCAGGAGTGCTCTAAAGTAATATGGCCTGTGTTTGCTTCCAAGCCATTTAATGAGCGAAGCAGGACAGGTTTGTTTTGGATAAAAAACGAGACAGAAAACATAATGCAATTCAAGATGAGTTCTGTGTAAGTTATCTGGCTAAATGCCCAGATGTGCTGACTGTATGCTCATATCTATTTTCACTGACTAAAAACAGGAATCTAAGAAAGCACGCATGGATTTGGGAAATAGCAATAATTTGATGGCATGGTTATAAAAGACTTATATAAGATAAATGATTATTGATTCTGCATCACAAAGAAAAAAAAACACCATAGGAAATTCTCACATCTGAGTAATCTAGACTTCTCAAAAGCCTCATTTTTACATTCTTTCCCTTTTTGCATAAAAACGTTAAGTGTATTAGAAATATCACTGCAGCAGCAAATATGATCGATACAAAGGCCCTTCATGTGAATGGAAGGGGTGAGTTTCCCACATGTGTACCACATGTAGTACACCCATCTATTGTCCAGTAAGTATTGAGGACACAAACTTTGAAATCCCATTTGTTGTGGATCAATTAGTAGTCAAGTGTGCTTGATCTAAGTGAGGATGTGGATGGAATGACCTGCTTGTCATAATGTCACACTGGATAGTATTTTTTTGTCCCGGGTGGCTGGCTGTGGTTTATGCTCAAGAAATTATGGTTTCTGAGGGAAGGGTGTGTCATTTTCCAATCGTACAGTACAAATAAAAATCTTAAATATCAGTAAAAATATCAGTTAATTTGAACTTTCATTTAAAGGAATAGTTGTGTTCTTTGTCTTCTTGTGTTGACAATAACCAGCCGGACTCCCATCCTGGCTGTGCCTTGTGACCAGAGTGTGTCAGTATCACAATGAAACCATCTCACAGAGCATAGTCACACAGAATATCATTACAGATGTGACAACGAGACTCGATAAAATAACAGAAGGGGAATTAAGACAAGAGACTAAATGAGAGTAAATCTTCAATAGTGATTTCAGCTACAATTTTTATTAATAAAAAAAACACAATTTTTTCTCCAAGTGGGGATGAGTGTCCACTAAATTCTGTTGCTCAGGAAGCAGGTTGTAAACACTGTGAAAACGTCATGACCTCTGTGATTGAGTTTTATTCCATAAAGTTTATTATCTTATGAAATTGAGCAGCAGATGTTAAGTGTTTTGACATTACTGTTGGCCCATTTTTCAAATTCTATATATTAGGGGTGCACCAATTAGTTGAAATTGTCGACTAAAAACGATTAAAAAAAATAGTCGCCAATGAATTTAATTGTTGACTATTGTCGGGGGAAAAAATAAATAAAAACCAACAGAGTGAGGCACGGTCTTTCTTCCTTTCTATCTCTGCTGAGAATTGCACATGGGAAATAAGATTCAGTGGCTGTTGTCACTACATGAGTCTTTCAACAGAGTGATGCATCTTTTTTTACCTACATATCTTTGCTGAGAGTTGAACATGGGCAACAGGAGTACAGCACCAGGTAAACAATTTGGCTGCTGCCAAATATATATATATATATATATATATACGGAAACAATCCAGCACATAACTGCAGGGTGTAAGATGCTGGCAGGGAAAGCATACATGGAACGCCATAACCAAGTAGCTACAGAAATATCTGTGTGGAGTATGGGCTGGAAACCCCAAGGTCAAAATGGGAAACACCTCCCAAGGTGGTGGAAGATGACAGAGCAAAGCTCCTGTGGGACTTCCAGATACAGACAGACAGGATGGTGATGGCAAACCAACCAGACATCGTGGTGGTAGACAAAGGGCAGAGGAAAGCCGTGGTGGTGGATGTGGCAATACATAGTGATAATAAGTGATGGTAACATCAGGCGAAAGGAACACGAGAAGCTTGAGAAATACCAAGGGCTTAGAGAGGAGCTGGAGAAGGCCTGGAAGGTGAAGGTGACAGTAGTGCCCGTGGTGATCGGAGCACTCGGGGCAGTAACCCCCAAACTGGAAGAGTGGCTGCAGCAGATCCCCGGAACAACCTCAGACATCTCAGTCCAGAAAAGTGCAGTGTTAGGAACAGCAAAGATACTGCGCAGAACCCTCAAGCTCCCTGGCCTCTGGTAGAGGACCCGAACTTAGAAGGGACACCACCCACAGAGGGTGAGGAACGAGTTAGTGTATGTATATATATATATGTATATATATGTATATATATATATATATATATATATATATATATATATATATATATATATATATATATATATATATATATATATATATATATATAAAGAAAGCAAAGAAAGTGACACATCAACAGTCACCTCCAAGCCTGCCAATTACTTTTTTATTTTCCTTTTTTTACTCTTAGTTATTGAATTAACAATATCAATTTCCTTTTCTGAACTTGCATGTGTGTCCGTTTGTTCATCTCCATGCATGTAGAACAAGATGAATGTTCTTGCAAAGCAGATAGACGTGAGGGATAAGGGCCCAGAGAAAGGTGTGCTGATGTCCCACACAATCTCCGACCTGAAAATCCCGATGTCCTACGAGGTGCGACTAGCTCCCATCACCACCTACAGCACCGGGGACTATGTCAGCAGAATCATTCAGTACACAGAGCGTGAGTTTCTTTTAAATACTTTGTCTAAATGTATTTTCAGGTTGTAATTCAGTTGTTTTTAACAATTAATATATATATATAAATAAATGGAAAGATTGATGTACACATCACAGTGGTAATGTTATTACAATTGTCTTACAGCTTACACCTACCCAAGAGCTTCAGGTGAGACTGAACTACCATCCTCCCCTTCACCGTATTCCACCATTTGTACCTGCTGTTGATGTGATGATGTGATGGCGGTGTAGTTACTGAGGTGCACTGATTGGGATGATAAGCATGCTTGCTGCACGCAGTGTCAGCACACATTTTCCAGTTGCAGAGTTTGCCTTGGCTTTTCCCACCTTTACTGCTACGGAAAAGCGCTGGCTGAAAACCGAAGGCAAGTCCACAGAAAGTCCAGTGTTCTGCAAGCCACTGAGTGTAGCACATACCGTCGCTTTTAGTGCTCCGGTTGGTTAAACGCGATGATCAACGATATTACAGCATCACTACGACTCACCACAAAGTTGCACCTCTATTTTCTATCTGTTGCGCTCTTTTGCTAATTCTTGTTGTCACGATGCCATTCACTCTCCTCCTTGCCAACTTGTTTTTGTTCTCAGTCAGTCACATCTTGCCTGTTTTCTTCATTAAGAGACACACTGCATTTTCCTGGCAGGAGTGGCAGTTGGCTCAGCCAGGGTGAGGCAATTAAAACAACAGCAGATTGTAACAGACTGTGAGAACAACAGTGTAAATTGAAAGGACTGCTTGTAGTGGAACAGGGTGTGAATAGTAATAGATTAGCTCCATGAAACAAAGAAGAACACATGAGCCATCCTCATGGGCAGCAAGCGCCACACACATATCTTCAGCAGTTTGTGCGTGTGCGTGTTCTTCTATGAGATTCTCTTAGTAAAGCTGTCAGCTGTGGTGGTTTTATATGGCTGCTGTTATACTCTCTTCTTTAGTGAGTTCCTGATAATGGCAGAGCCATCCAGATGGGCTAATGAAGGTGACAACTACACGGAGATGGAGAGATAGCCCGTCGTCTTGCTCACCCAAAAACATCAGTGTTAACAATGTCAAGACATCTCTTCTGTTTTTTTAAGTCCATAATAATCTACACTGTGACTCAAAATTACATTGATGGGGAGACGTAAAAAAAAGGATTTCCAGGATCCAAGAAGACCCTAAAAGAACATGCATGTGTGATTGCATCCCATCTGTTGTCAGGACTACGCTGCATATTAAGAAAGCGTCACGGGCCAACTGAAGCAGCATTGCATACTTTATCACAGGGTCCCAAGCGGTCTCTATGGCCGTGTTAATTATTCTCAGGACAAACAGAGGCTCCTCTAAACTAAGTAACAGCAGTTGTTTTATGTTATCGTATAGCACACTGTAAAATCTTGGTCTCGGTATGCGTGTGGCTCAGTTAGGGGCATGTCAGATTATGTGATTGTGTGATGAATGTCATTATATTTTATGAATCTTTATTGCCGTTATAAAGCATTATCCTTTTCATTGCTTTAATGTAAATTCCAGTTCGATTTTTCGACATTTTTCACTCAAAAATACATTATTGCCATTGTTTAGGTTTCATTTTGTCTTTCAAATGTTTGTTCTAACAATATTATTGCCATCATTATTATGCTTTAGGTTCTTTAATATTTACTCCCTCTATCAGTAATCGCTGGGTAGTCTGATCTGAAATTGAAGAGGCTTTATACATTTAACTTTGGGTTTCATGTTCTAACCATCAATATAATGTCAGTCATTTTTAATTTCACATATTGTACATATCTTAATTCAAATTTCTGTCTTTTTTTTCCCTCCCACATACACACACATGCCAGACCACGTGTGCGGCTTTGAAGATGAGCGGATCTGTGGTTTCTCGCAAGACCGGAGTGATGTGTTTGACTGGACCAGACAGAACAACCTGACAAATAATCCCAAGCGATCTGCAAACACCGGCCCAGAGACCGACCGCAGTGGGACAAAGGAAGGTGAGAAACTGGGGAATCACGCGTGTGTGTGTGTGTGTGCGTGTGTGTGTGTGTATGACATGAAATAAGGTTACAATATTAATTACACTTTAGTAAGGTTACAAAATTAATTACGCTTGTCATTTTTTTCCTCTCTTTTGTGGGAGCTGTGTGTTTTTTAGCGCCATTTCCAGCACATTCGGCTCCATAATGACTGAGAGTTGCGAATTGCCATCACTGACAGAGTTGTCTGTTTTCATATGAGGTGTACTGAAGTAATCATACGAAATAATGAGACCGAAAAATACATCAAAGGCACTTTGTTTGCCTGGCATTCAACTCGGTAGACATAAGGGAGAACATTATGATTCGTCTGTCCAATTTAAGTTTTCTTTCAAAGCTGACACTTTTTTTGTCTCAAATCTCAGCAGTGTCAGAAATGTCTTTTTCTTTTATTTTTCATTCGGCCTTGTGGTCTGATATTTCTGCCAGCGTTCTTTAAATATTGATCAAATCTTCTTTTTTTTTTTAGGATTCGGTTCATTCAAAATAAAATCCAAATATTTGTTCTTTATAATTTCTCGTTGGTTGCAGGGTATTACATGTACATCGAAGCCTCACGACCTCGCGCTCAAGGGGACAAGGCCCGCCTTCTGTCTCCACTTTTTAATGTGTCTTCAGTCAGAGGCCCCAAGGGCTCCGGCAGGGTCCCCTACTGCGTCTCCTTCTACTATCACATGAAGGGCAAACACATTGGTGAGTCGCAGAGAGATGCAGACATTCAAGCACACAAACACGCACACTTTGTTCTCTACTATAGATAAGCATACGTAGAAGCGAATAAGTGCTAATAGGCATAAAACTGAGAATAAACTGTACTTATGCTCACTGTTATCAGGTTTCTTCTCTCAAAGACTGAACTCTCTGCTTGACCCTTGTGTGTACAGCTTGTCAAACACCATATTGTAGGCTGTGTGTATAAGCAGCAGAGGTGGAGGGGTGCAGGATGTTCAGAATATTCTGCTTGTACGCTATCGCCTCAGTGCGTCTGCATTCGTGTGTGTTTGGAGAGTGGTTGAAGGGGGCTAGTGGGTGGGTGATTTATGGCAGGGCTAAGATACAATCAGTCATTTGGCAGAGCTGTTCATCATAATAGACTCTGTCACACAGCTAGAATTCATACATCTTGGAGCCTACACACCTGCGAACACATTCATTCACACACAGGCATCGATTCTTGTTCATTCAAAGAGTGAAAAAAAAAAAAGTTCAAAGTTCATGAAAGCATATGACAAACTTAAAAGCATCTAAATCTACTTTTTACTGTTTAATATGTCAATTACCCAAACAAACACGCCTGAGTGTAAGTATTTGTGTATCGTTCGAAAGGGCGATGTCTGTGAATGCATTTGTGATTATTTTATTGTAGCATAAATAATGGAATGACGAAAAAAGTGTTTATATGTACATGAACAGAACCATGAATTAGAGCAGTTAGAGTTTGTTAAAGAGTGGCTTTTAGGAATGATAAGACAATTTTAAAACTATAAATATATCATGACCATCACATTTGGATAAAGTGTCAGTAAACTCTGGTTCAGCTACTTTTTTTGGCAAGTTTCAACTGATTTACCGCCGCTATTCACTGCTGTTAACATTAGGTGACCCTCTCTCTCCGAGGTTATGCAGATGACTCGGCATTTTGAGGATGCTTCTCGCAATGACAAAAGACCAATTATTGCTCTTTTATGCGTCTTCCGTCAGGGTCTTGATGATACAAATCTATGGTTTATAACAAGCTTATCTTAGTCATCAACAGTTTTTTTTTATTTACACATTTTACAGTGTAATAGATGTTTAGCAGCAGCACAAACATATGGTTTGCATAGTACATTGATTAGTGCATGAGTTATTGTACACTTTGCTGTGATTTCTTACATAGATTAACACGCATCAGGATAAAGGACCCAATACGGTCAACCCAAGAACAGCAAAACATTGATCCTGTACCTCTTGTGTTCAGATTCGGCTTAATCCCAATCTTCCAAGTCTTCATACCTCTGCTCAGCAACCGCAACAAACTCCACCAACTTTTTTTTTTTGTTTCAAACAAGTCTATAATCCCTTTCGCTGTAAAATATCCTCTAACTCTCCATGATTTTCTGAAAGCCATACTGATTAGTAAACTCTTTTTGAGGTGAGACCGGAAACGACCAGGTCTGCAAACGGCCTGTGCCGGCCCCTCACATGATGTTTTGCAGTTCTCTGCATGAATATTAAATATACTAAGGTTTAAGAAAGAGATCAGGACAGGATGTGCACACATGGGCACGAGGGTAGAGATTCTGAACCCCCCCCCCTCACTTTTAAGTGGTAAGTCTTAAGTAAGTAAGTCTTATCCGTCTGTTCCAATGTGTTGTTGCTTTAATTGCCTCACCCTGACTGAGTTAACACTGCTTCAGAGGAGACAAAGTGGGATTTATTGTCAAAAGAACCAAATTGAGAATAAGGTATGGAGCAGTCAGGTAGAGTAGTAGGAGATGAGATGGGAAGAGTTTAGGCCAGATGAGGTTTGGGAAGTACATGTTTAATGATGACACTAAGACCAGTGACAAAGGAAAACCAAAGAGACTTGACCCCGACATACTGGCATTTCTTTGCGTAACATGTCCTCCTTTTCCCTGTCTCGGTGCCTGTTTGTAAGAGCTGCTTTTCAGAAAGGCGTAAAATCTGATCACCTCTTTTTTTCCACCTCCCAGGGGTAGACAAAAAGGCGTAAAGAAGGAGAGGCCACTTGTGTATGTAAGGGCCATCCCCCCAAACTGTAACGGATGTGAGAAGCGTGAGAATTTCTAACAACTTTCCGATCACATTGTACACGTGTGGCACCTTCGCAACTGCACCACACATTATTATCCTCATTCACTTGCTGTCAATAATGGAACAATGCTGAATCTCATAAAAGAAAACGTATTAGTTTTCAAAGAGAAGATGCTATCAGCCACTACATCATTGTCCGATTTTAGAACGACGTAAGAAACAGTTGAATGAAGGCGGCTGGAACCGCATCCTTTCCCGTCAAGGACAGGATGACGTCACCCGTCGTCAGGGCGAAGAATCTGTCACAAATAGTCAGTTTTGACAGAAGAATGGCTGATTAAATTGGCATATAGCGGTGCTCGCGGTTAAAACCTGCTCACAAGTCTGAAAGACCTGGACACTTCCAGCTGGAGGAGCCGCAGTGCGTTTGTTTACTGTACTGATGCCGTATGTGCAGCTGAATCTGTCTAGTTACACTGTTCAAACCTTCCCGGTCAACGTCTCCACATCAGCACGCTACACACACACACACACACACACACACACACACACACACACACACACACACACACACACACACACACACACACACACACACACTGTCACTCTCTCGTCCATGCACCTCTCATGCGCATGCACGCCTACACATGCTCAGCCTGTTGCCGGTTTATGCGTCTAGGGATACTTACATTTGCGGCATTTTTCTGTCTTGCTTCGTCCGGTATGTAAATGTCAGTGCAGTAAAATTGGTGACCCACTTTTATGTAAATGATCCCGAAGGCCAGTATGCAAGCACCTAGTGACAGAAATAAAGTACTTCAGAGAATCTATCACTTGCTGGGTGTTCAGAAGTAGTGAGAGGATGTTAAAGTACTGGAACCCGGTTTTCATGTACTTGCTTCTATAGCATTAAGCGTTTTAAAAGGGCTCCATATGCCGAAAGTGTTTTTGAAAACAAGCAGTTTTTAGAAATACTATTCAAATGCTGCTCTTTATGACCCACTCATGGGTTAGCTCTTCTACAGACCTCGGATTTGAGAAACATGGCAAAGGTAGACGTATCCTTGAGGATTTCATAAAACGAGGAAAGATAAGTCCGTATTTTTTGTATGTGTTTTTGGGGGAAAGTGTAGAACTGCAAATAAAGCAAGCCTCAGGTGACATAGTTTACCTTTCATTTTGTTGCTCTTTTGGCTCCTTTTAGCAATAATAAACATTTATCTTATTTTAGCTTTATTATTTGCCATTGGGTTTATTCCATTCCAGAGGAGCAAGAAGAGTTTGGATCCTTTTAATTAAGTAAATGATCAACGGTTATATAGTGCCAAGGTTACCTGCATAGCTTCTACCGAGTGGTTTGTTTTTACAATCCCACAAAGGCGCAAGGGTTCAGTGTCTCGACATCTCGACATATGGCAGGGCTGGGGGTCAAACCACCAACCGTCCACTTGGACGACATTATCGACCTGCTGATTCACAGTTGTCTCGGTGTGTTTCGGATATTTTATTTGTATGGCACATAAATTCAGTAAGATGTTAGTTTTCCTTTAGCAAGGCAGTCACGATTTTTTTAGTTTTTAATTGTGCTGTTAAAATGACAGTTTTTTTTTATCAGGAAGAAACCAGAAGAGACATCAAGTGGACATGTGTATTCACAGAGAAGAGGCAGAAGGATGTGAGCGCTAAAGATTAGTCTCCGTGAGGGGAGGGAGGAACTAATTTGAGTTCAAGCGCAGAAGTGCGTATCTGTCCATGTGTGTGATTGCGTATCTCTGTTGTCTTCGCCACTTATGATTGTACAGACAAGTAGGTCTGATAAAGCTGTGCCTTCTCCTCTGCTTCTCTGACACTCTTACCGGCACACTCTGCCTTACCTCAGGCCAATCAATAGACTACTTATCAGAGTCCTCTTTCCCTTTACCTCAGTTGTGTGTGAGGGCATGTAAGTATGTGTAGGTGGTGATGGTGAGAGGAGGAGGAGGAGGAGGAGGAGGAGAAAAAGGGAATGGGTGATGAGAGAAGAGTTAAAAAAAAAACAATGATGTTGGTATAGATGGAGGTAGAGGAAAGTGTGTGCTCAGCAGGTCGAAGTGGACCACATTGATATTTACTTTATGTCTCGATTCTATAATTATATTGCTACATGTGTCCTTGTGAAAGTCAGTGTGATCTCACACCCGAGTCCGCTGAAAATATCAATTATTTCTTTTTTTTTCACAAGCATTCTGGCATCGGCAACATAAAGGAGCATCATGCAAACTGTGGACATCTGTGCCAACAGTCCTGAAATGTCACACGTTTTGGCCACAGGTTAACGAGAAGAGCCATTTCATTATGAAATATTTTTCAAGCATAAAGATGGGACCACGGTGAAAACACTGAGCCTGATTCTGTCTGCCAGCACTTCAACACTTTACCAAGCAATCCACATGAAATCTGAAGATTGAAAACAACAGATCCTGATTTTACGGGAATATGTGTGACTATTTTGCAAACAGACGCTGTGGCTTCCTGAGAGTAAAATCTTAAGTCTATCCAAACAAGTCTCACATCTCAAAAACCCTCCATAACAGACCTCCATACAGTTGTTGTGACTAAAACACTTCCCCGTCGAGCAATTTCAACGGTCACTGTGGAATAAAAACCTCATGATTAAAGTTACCGCTCAAAGATTGCTTGTTGACTTCCACAAAAGAAGTTTTTTAAAAGATTGTTTTCCCACGATTACACTTGCATTATATGCAATATGACGGGCTTCACAACACCAAATTCACATATGGCTCCGTTCAGAATGCTGTAATTTGAAGGTGAACACCAGTACAACGTAGTCAATACTTAACAATCACCCTGGTCAGAAATCGTAAACACAATTCTCTCCTCCTCCATGCTTATTCGAAGCATTATTGCTGTACAAACATTGTCACCTGAAACTTTGCTGCTGAACATGTCATGAACCTTAACTATGAACATGTGATTTCAACCAATGAGCTTTGATGTGTAATATATGCATATCCGATTTACTCAAAATCCACCAGCAGTTTCCCTTATGTATATTAAGTGTCTCCCTGATAATGTGGCTTAATGATATCAAGTGTGTTTTCAGTCTTTCTAATAAACTAAATCTAGCCTCTATCATCTCTATCTTCCTATTGACTTTATTATCAGTTTTCTCATGTAACTCAAAGGAACAACGTGGCACACTACTCAAACAGTTCAAGCATCTCTATAAGATTTCACAAACAATCAGTAGAGAGGAGACATCCAAATCAACAACAAACATTTTATTCTGGTCATCTTTGAAAGTATACATTTTGCACTGTTGTCATCTCTCAGTGTTTATTTAATAGAAGCTGGAAATCTCAAATCATTTGTCTAATAGTATGCAAAACTGGAAAACTGATTAGATATGGTGTTTAAATGCTATGTTTATGTATTAATGGGTATTGCCAAGACAGAGTCGATGGTTGGCTTCACCATCAGCTTGTTCAGCTGCCAATTTGCCTATTTATTTATTTATTTTAATTTTTTTTAATTTTTTTGCAAAAAGTATCCAAGTTCCAATCACACCTCTTTTGTACAAGGCATCAGCCTTGGACTTTTTAATCATAATGTTAGCTCATAGAAACACATGCACACTAGAGATTGATTAATTCCCATATGCAAGCAGAAGTCTACATCCTGCACGAGCTCACATGCAGATTAATACAGCATATAGCACACAGATGCCCCCTGCTTGTGTATTTGTTTAAGAGACTGGTGGTTGGTTAATGTTCCAATTAGGAGCTGGCTGGAGATCGTTAACAAGATGAATGATTCTCTCACATCTCACAGAGGGCTGAGAGAGAAAGAGACGAGAGAGGGAGCCTATTAGGACCCCTTCTCTATGGCTCAGAGTATCTTTATTAAATCCACACATCACATGAAATGAGTGCTGTTGTGTACAACACACAGTACATTTAGACATTTTACAAATGCGCTTTTATAGTTTTCTTCCTTGCAACAGCTGACGATCGTCTCTTGGCCGCATCTTCTTACCTTCACCCTCTCACATGCTCCCTGTATTGCAAGGTCTTTACTTTCTGCCAAAACAAAATACACTCACATCATATGTTCTGTTATCAAAAGTTTGGGCTTCTGAAGTTTGTGGAGGAATCCCGCCTTTGTAGTAACGACAGTGAGATGGCAGCTTGTTGTTTGGAGGAGCTCCACAACAGAATTTATGGCAAACACAGTGTGAACGCCCAGAACAAAGCTTTTGTCTTTGCTGCGTCATTAAGGCGATGGTTGCAATCAATTACCTTCTTTTTTTTCTTGTGGTTGTAAACAATCTATTACATTTTTTGTTTCTACCGAGGGATCTATAATTAGTTTGCCACTTATTTTAGTTGGTAATGAGGTGGATTCACATAATTGTTAGGCCAATTACAGATACACTGACAGTAAGCTGACTGTTCTTAATTGTCTGTATGTGTGTGTGTGTGTGTGTGTGTGGTGTGGTGTGTGTGGTATGTGTGTGTGTGTGGTGTGTGTGTGTGTGTGTGTGGGGGTGTCTTTTTGAATGCGCGTGTGCAATCTTTTTCCTAGGTACACTGAATGTACTTCTGAGAGTGAGAAGCATTGCCCCTGTGGACACAGTGGCGTGGACAAAGTCCGGTGAGCAGGGCCTAGACTGGAGGAAAGCATCCATTGACATTAGCCCCACTGGACCCTTCCAGGTAAGAGACTGAAGATTACTTTCTCTCCATCATGAGCAATTATGCAAATAACTATCCAGCACTGAAGGAAGGGCATGACCCAACAGAGTTATATCAATTGATTAATGTTTCAAGAACAGAAAACACATATTTAAAAGAGTAAAAGATGTAAACTGACAGCTTAAATAGTACTTACGTCCCCCTCAGTACTCCTGCCTTACACTGAGCAGCTGTAACCATTCATTTTCTCCCGCTTAACTGACATCGGGTCACAGGGGCAGTAGCCTAAGCAGGGAAGCCCAGACCGCCCTCTCCCCTGCCACTTTTTCCAGCTTATCAGGGCAGATCCCAAGGTGTTTTTAGGCCAGCTGTAACACATAGGCCCTCCAGCGTGTCCTGGGTCCTCCCCCTAGTGGGACATACCCGGAAGCATCCAGGAGGCATCCTCACTAGATTCCCGAGCCACCTCATCTGGCTCCTCCTGATGCAGAGGAGCAGGGTACTCCAGGGTCCCCCTCCCAGATGGCCGTGTTTCTCACCCCGTCTCTTAGGAAGAGCACGGACACCCTGCAGAGGAAGATCATTTCCACTGAGATGTGTTGAAAGCAAGTATGACCCGGTCATCCATTAAAAGAGCCGTACACACAGTGTGGTTTAGAGAGTTCAACCTCACAAGGGAATCCAGCTCCTTCGTCAGCTCTGCTTTGGCTTGTCCTAGGCAACAGCAGAAGAAAATGAAAATGAATCCCTTTGACTTTTTCATCTCTTAAATACTGCAATTATTTTGTACTTAGCCTTCCACAGAAAAAAGACCACTATTCCATCCCAGAATGAACAGGAGGATTGTAAATTCTTGGCTCATGGAAATGAGGAATTCAAAAAAAAGAAGAAAAAAAGGAACAATGAGCTTTAAATCCTAGTTTGTATCTGATTAATTGCTGACATTCTCTGTAGTGATATTTAAAACCCAAAAGAACACGAGATAAAGTCACTGAATTTAGATGCAATACCCAATTTTTGCTTCTGCATATGATACTATCATATACATTTATATATGTGATTGTAGAGGGAAAGAATTGTAAAGTGGCAGGTTGGTCTTTCTTTTGAAGTGTATGTGTCCTGTTAAAGCTCATGACAGCTCTCGGATCTTCGCAGCAGTATAACTTCAGAACATGTGCTTTGTGAATATGCACACTGAACACAACACGATGCATATTCCAACTTACTCTTACCCAAACACAGAAGACTGGTCAGCTTACAACTATGTCAGTTTTGAATGCAGAGGGTACTCCTCACATATCACTCTTGGACATGCAGGGTTTTGTATATTATTGCATATTTTATGCCAATCTACAGTGTTTTTTTTTTCTTAACCATAACAAAACACTTTTAATCTTCAAAAAAGTAGTATGCTTTTGTACAAGAGCAAAATAAGTCAGAATAAAGACAAAAACAAAGGAATGGGAGGACTACAGCCGTGTCAGCATTGGACTCAAACATGAAGTCTTATGTCTATCCCTCTTCTCTACTCTGTTTTTACCTTCTTATGTAATCTGTTTTTCTTTTTTTTTCTGTAATAACTGGCAGTGTGCAGCTGTACAGCTGTTTCCCGTGCATCAGAAAGTGATGACAAAGAGGTTGTCCAAACTGACTCAGAGGGCTCATGAGCAAGCGAGCATCAGTACGTGATGAGGTGATAATGACAACATGCATTTATGCCATCCTTACTTCTAAAGTACTTATGACAAATTTACTTCAAAGCTCTGTAAATGATCGAATGGTTTGTAGTATTATTTTAGTGAACAAAAGGAAGAGCAGCTCTACGATAAAATACTGAGGGAAGTATTGACAGATGTGGGTCTTAAAAGTAAACTTTCAACTTCATTTTCTGCTGAGTTTCAGCAGGAAGCAAATCCACCTAGTCATCAGAGAATTATTTGCTTCATCAAGAAGGTGCTGATTTCAGGGCTGGGAGGTTTCATATGGATCTGAAAGACCCAAATAGATGAACTTGTATCTGTATGCTGTCCTGACACACAGCTGTAGTTAAAAGTGAGATAATTCAGTACACTGGAGCAGTTTAAACACCGATGCTACGGAGATACTGCTCTAAATGTCGTTATGTGGAATGACAATAAAGATACTTGATTCTTGATTCTATATATACAAAAAAACCACCAAATCTAAAATAAAAACTCTTTTGTGAGTTTTCTATGTTGGTTATATTGCTCAAAGGGCTTGTAATGTATATTATTCCTTCAACACTGAAGAGTACCGAAGAGAGCAGAGGGCTTAGACGCTGATGATCACATTTTATCAAGCATTGTTAAATTCAACATCAGACATTGTCTGATGTTGAATTTGTCCTGTCACTTTGCTATCTGGGCTACACATGCATATTAAAACAGCTGAAAGAATAAAGATCTTCCACGAGAACACAGATACGTGTGTAACCCACAAACAAAATGATGCTTTAGGGATTTTTAGATAGAGAACTCTTCCTTCGCTGCAGAACTGAGCGGCACATCGTCAAATTCTACACAACAAAAAGAGTCATCTCAAAGATTGAAAGCTATTTTGTGTGACGTTTTCTTTCGTTCTTTTTCAATTTTATGAGGGTCCTTAATTCTCACATGACAATATTAAAATTTTCGATTTTTAAAATTACAAAAACAACATTTTCTGCAATAAAACTTTGACAGAGAAGTTCAAAATTCAATTTTTGCACTGAATTGTTGAAGCATTAAAGAGCCTTTTGATAATATCTTCATTTTTTTATAAACTGTTCACTGTGGTACAAATGCCTGTGTTGCAAGTCGTCTCACTGACTTTTGTTGCCACAAGTTAAAATTAAAAGTTGTTTCAGGATTTTTAATAAAAGAAAAACGAACAAACGTGACAAAAGACGCAAAAAATTCAAATTATTTAGTAACTTAACATTTGACTTTTTAAAACATAATTAAAAAGGAGTTGTTTAATTTTTGGCATTTTTTTTTTGTATTAAGTAAAGTTAGAAGAAAAGAAATAATAAACTCTGCATTCACTTTGCGACAGGCATTTCCAGAAAATGACTTGCACAAGTAAAAATATAGACATTATTCTATGGTTTAAACAGAGTGCTTGCAGACGTTAAGGAGCTGTTTCACCTGGCTGATTGACGGGGAACATGGCCCCAACAATTGAGCTGTCAGTTCAAATAATAGAAACGATTATAACACTCTTTCAGAAAGGTAATTCAGCACAGAGTGTTTCAAAAGACATTCCTAGTCAGCTGTGTCTAACATCTGAAGCAAATGCAATCAAACCTGGGTGATTGTAACAGGGACACACATGTAGACCAATGAAAACCCCAAAGGCATCAAGACAGAAAGCAGTATGGTGGGCAGAAAGAAATTAAAACTTAGTCAGAGAAAGAAGTCCATTTGGGACCAAACTGTAAAACTTTAACAAAAGGAAATGAGCTTTACATACACAAATCCAATTGTAAACCCTCATGTTACCCAAGGAGAACAAAATGAGCTCACAACTGACTGAATAAAAGCCGTCTTAAACTATGGATAATTGCATCAAAGGAATATTCAGTAATGGAGCACAGATCTCCAAAGGAGACAATCCTGGAATGTCTGTTTGATGCAAAACCCAGGGAACATAAAGAAGGCTGCATAAAGGCAATACTTTCCCATGGTCACTCATGGTAGCGTATGGGATTGTATGTCAGATGAAGCATAAAGGAATTTGTAGTCTTCTTTGTTTGGAAGAAGATTATGGTTAATTATAATGATTTTAATGTTTTCGAGATATGTTTGTAAAATCCTTTCTTTGTCTTATAATATTTTTTTAACTACAAATAAAATGCCTGAATGATTATCCTAAATAATTGTCATTTTATTTTATTTTATTTTATTTTATTTTATTTTATTTTATTTTATTTTATTTTATTTTATTTTATTTTATTTTATTTTATTTTATTTTATTTTATTTTATTTTATTTTGCCAAGGGTTATATGTATATGGTATGTTCAAACATAAACAGGAAGAAATGAAGGACTTTTTGGAAAGAAAAGTACATTCTTGAAGAATGCAGCTAAAAAGTTCATCATTTTGGTAAAAACAAAATGTTTCAGTCTAATATGTAAAAAAAAAAACAACTGAAGCACAAGCAGCCTGCCTGTTTTCATGACAGTAACACAAGAAGGTACGTCATATTCAACGTGAATTCAAAACACCTTTTATAAGTGCAGATTCAGTACATGGACCCATGATGCCAACACACCAGGCCAGGCATTTCTGTCAGCCAGAAATGCCATTTAAAATCAAAATGTGGTCTTAAATATAATGATAAGGAACATGATTGTTGTTTATTTGTTGTTGAAGGACTTTCAACTTTTCACGTGAAATCCCTTTTTCCGTTAAGGATTAATTCAATGAACAGTTTAAGAAGCAGCTTGTGTTTTAATGGTAGAAATCTTTTTTTTTTCATTCTTATAAGTGATTATGTAAGAGGTTGGAGATTAATATGAAAAATGTCTGTCATCTGTCAAGGTTGGGGTAAAAAAAAAAAAAAAAACATAAAACATGGGCAATTATTTTACTCAGGTCGAAGGCAATATTTCATTGCTATTTCTGCCAATAAACCAAACTCTGCTTGTTTCCATGGCAGTTGTGTGCACACGCCTCATGCATATGATGCACGTGACTGTAGACAAGCAGGCTTAGATGCAGCTGCTGTTAGTGTCAGAAGTAATACCAACAAGTTTTATTGGAATTACAAATGAGCTCAATGGCTGAGAGTGCACCAAAACATGGTCTGGGTTGTGTTTTTTTTTTGTGTTTTTTTTACAAAATGCATGTGTTACAGGCGGTTTGATGCCCGTAACTTAAAATAAAACGTGAGGAGAAACCTGTCCATCCCCGACCTGCAGTTAGTCTATCTGCACATGTCTCATGCCAACACAGGCAAAATATTCTTCCATCTGTAGCTTTTAGCAGCATCATGGGGTTTATGTGTTCTGCGTAACTTGTTCTTGGATATTTTTTCAGGCATCACCTAGTTTACCTGTATGTGTCGTAGTAACTTACCCACTTATGGGCCGAGTTGTTAGAACTCACATGAACTGTTTCATATTTCTGACTCAAACGAAGCTCAATTTAAGCTCAGAGATAAACAGCTGAACTGTCACTTTTTTCCTGTTCAAGCTCGCCAGACATGTTTATTTTAAATGAACCGCAGACATTCAGTCCGCTGTCTGTTGGCACATCAGTGACGTCCCTTCGGCTCTTTGGCAGCTGTGCTTGCAGTTAATACTTCCCTTTTGGCATGTGGCAGAGTAAGTGAATTGACTCAGTCTGCATTTTTCTAGTGGACATGATGCTTCCTATCGCACTCATTTTCAAAGCCTTTCTTACTCAACTTCTGCGTGTCTCCAGCGCAAAAATTATGATTTTGTTTAGTGTGCCTCTCATGCCCTTGTGGATGTTTCTCAGTCTCTATCTATTTTTATTTTCTCGTCTTTCTCTCTACTGATCTTTCCCTACTGCCCAGTGCTGAAACAGGGAAACCAGCTGGGTCGATTCTTGCTCCGGTCTGCTTCACACACTCTTGTCTTAAGGCTGATGACTAATGCTTTTAACATCACCGACCTCAGAGAGGACTTTTCTACTATCCAACTCTTAATACCCATGTCGCTTCACACCACCACCATCCCGCTGTTTTTTTCTGTAAATTTGCATAAAAAATAATGTGCATGAACGTCATCTTAAATTCAGGCATGTGCACATGAAGAGATACCTTTTTTTTTTTTTTTTTTAAATACACACACCACTCTCCAATCCCCTACAGCAATTAGCTATGACAGGTCAATTAACAGGTTTATTTATGAGCAGGGGATGCCTGCTAGTTGTGCTGTAATGATTCCAGATACTTTCTGTACGTGCATGGGGAAAATTGAATTCATGATGAATGTGGGCTGAGGGCCCTGGCTGGGGGCTGCGTTCCCTCTAAATTAACTATGCTTCTGCAACACCACCATGTTGCGTTTAACAAATATTGGGAAAATTCAGTCTGAAATGGTGAACATACAGTATATTTCAATGCTCCTCTGTGATGTTGGACAATATAAACCTTAACATTCTTAATTGTCTTTCCCAAAAACGTTTTAAACGTCCCTTCATTTAACTTGTCCTTTAATTCCCCACGGGATGGGAGTTGTGACTTGAAACCAAGTTAAAAGCAGCACAAAGGAGCTTTTATTTTTTTATCATTTGTACTACATTTTTATCATTTGTACTTTAACGCCCCCTTTGGGTGTGGAGGTTAAGTTGCTTGTCTGATGCTGTCCAGGATTCGTCTTTCAATGCCTCTTCCATCACCACTTCCTTCAGTCTCTTTATCGCATCTCCCATGATGTCCACTGTTGCACTGTGAGCTAAACTCATTGTTGATGAGTGACATCGTGCCATAAGTGATACACATTTCTTGCAACAGATAATCTTTGGTTGGTTTTTTGCTCATAGCAGGGACAGAGGACAGCACTTCCAGAGAGTAAACAAATACTCCTTCAAATAAAATTTAAACTAAAGAATATTCAATTAAATAATGTAATTTGTTCTTCTTTAAAAGCATATTTACTTTCACAAACATCCAAAAATATTTGGATAATGTGGTTGCATATGTGGATATACACGTGTGACATAAACCAGAGACCCTATTTTCCCTGCATACTCACACTAAGCCACAAGAGGCAGAAAGCAGGACGAAATGAGTCATTTCCACACTGTTCAGAGTTAAGGCAAGAAGCCTGATTGTTGTTTAATAACAGAATAACTTTTCCTGTAGAATTATAAAAAGGGCGGGCAGGTGTGCAAGCTGAAATTAACATCCCCTCATTTGTGTCATGACTTTGGTAAAGGCTGACAAGCAGGATGAACATGGAAGGATGAAAGCAAGACGGGTTGTCTCCTTGGCAACTGCAGTTTGCCTTGTTAGTGACTACTTTTCTCCTATTTCTTTCTTCTTGTTTCTATCTTCAGTATACGCCCTGATCATAAATGAGTCTGATTCAATATTTAATTTAAATAATCATTTAATATAAATCCTAAATTTAATAATAACCAAATTTAAATCCTGAATTGTACTTGCTTGCAAAAGGTCATGGTTTATCTAATTAAACTGATATATATCAAGTCATTTAGAAACAATAAACCTCAGGAAAGGTCACATAACTGCTTCACAGAACTGCTAGAAATCTGCAACAAACAATTACCATTTTCATAAAATATATCTGACAATTTTTTTCTTCCTCAACCGATTTATTGATCAGGTGACAAACATACCGTTTTCAAATGCCTTTTATCTGACCAGTCAAAAGACTGAGCGTCACGTTTATCATCTGGTTACAAATTGAATTATATGTTTTTTTAATTAGTACATTAAGGGATTGAGCAACTAAATACATTAACCTAAAAAATAATGCTTGATTCTGTACTGCTGTACTCATTTATATAGGAGAATAACAGGAGTGCAGCATCATTTTTTTTTTTTTTTTAACCCTCGGGTTAGTCTGGCCACCAACTTTTGCTGTTACTCCTCCACAGATGCTTTCTCAACACTCCTTCTAGTCTCTTTTTGTCTGTCTTAGTATTTTTGGATTTCTGGTACCCTGACAATGAAGCTGTCTGTTGGTTATAGTGGCTGAGATGGTTAATATGAGTCTGTCAATCTGTCAGTAATTGTTTACTGAAAGTCTTTTTTTAATTACTAAAAATACTTTAAGGTACCTCTTGTAGTAGGTAGGTTAATAAACCTTAGAATTGTTAGCAGACAACAAATGAGGCATTTAAACCATAAACCCATTGATTTCTTTATGACAGTTATTAAAATGAAGAATCATCCATTCATTACACTTTCTGTCACTTATCTGGACCTGGTTAAAAGCCTGAGCAGAGATCCCCAGTCCTCCCTCTCCCAAACTACCTTTTCTAGCTCTACAGGGGGCACACTGTGGTCTTCTGAGACATCTGAGAGATAATCTCTCTGGTGAGTCCTGGGTCTGCTCCAAGAGCTTCTTCCAATGGGATGCCATAGGCAAGCATACTGACCAGATGCCCAAACCGGACTCCTATTGAGCCAGGGATTCCTGAGAGGTTTTGGAGTACAGTCACAGAAATTAGAATATAAATGAGAATTCTAGATCAGACATGTGAGTAAAAAAAGTGCCTTTCCTCTGTAAGTTACAGATCACCAGAACAGCATGAAAGCAGTGAAAGCATTTAAATCATGCTGCATGTATGCACGATACAAACAAGATGTTGGCGCACTGGTAAAAACACAACCACATAGTTCAAGATTGTCGTCTACTTTTTAGATCCTGACATGCTGATGACAGTCAGGAGCCCTAATTTTTGGACATCCTAGTGGATCTTCCAACTTAATATCTGTCACAGGACGTCTCACAATAACAACAAAGATACCTCTGGGAAGCTTTCTGCAATAGAATTTATTTAATTTTTCATAAATACAATTTGAATTGCAATGTAACAAAGCTTAAACAAAAATATGAATTGATTAATTACACAACCGCTCTTTCAATGTTTTTCAGTTTTCTTAGACAAACTTTTCCCTGAAATTCATACGTGGCATCATTTTCTTTGGCGATTAGACTGTTTGGCTGATGGTGAAAGTGGAGATGCAGAAAGGCATTTAAGAGATTTCTGAACCATCAAGAAACAAAAGCTCAGTTGTGACATAATGCTTCTTTATTTCCACATATTACTTCTTGCCAAGGTAAAGCGCAGTTTCTGCATGCAAAAACGTTACTCATGCGTCTGTCACCTTGTTGCTAAATCATGGTAATGCTTTTTCTTGGTCTGCAGGAGTTATCTCTTTGTGTGCATATGGTGCCTGTATGTTTCACATTTGTTTTAAATATTTATTGCTTATCAATAAGGTTTTAGAGAGCCTTTTTACTTCATCCAACTACAGATCATGTTTTCCAATTTCAACTTATTGACACATTGGAAAACGTCAACGTAACTTTTCTCTGCATTAACTAAAAAATCCTAAAACGGCTACGTTTTTATTCTAGGAATCATCTCCTATGTCATATTTCACCTTTGAAAATATATATATAATTTTCCAATTCATTTAAAGTCCCAGCGGCTGATTTTGAAGAAGATCATATTTGGCTTCAGAATGTGCAGAAGTGTCTGCATATTGACCCTTTTTTCTCATTTCTGCCTCGTGTTGAGAGCATGTCCACGGAGAGCACAAAGTCTAGTCCTGTGCACAGCTCACTGACTGCATATGCCAAAGACCTTTGAGCTGCTGCCACTCGTCTCCACAGTTTCTTTCTCTTTGTGCTCCGTCCAACAAAAGTAATGATGTCTTTGAGAACAGCTTCCCTCCTCACTGCTCTAAAACAAGAGCTGCAGTCCAGCCACAGGCTAGCATTAATACAAGGATTTTACTGTAAACAGAAGAAGCGTTAACTGATAAGCAAGCTTAAGAGTTTAAGTTGTTTACTGCCTGCAGGCCGTGTTTGCTTCGTTGTCGTATATTCATGCTGCGAGTTCATGAAACATGAACTGCCACTTTAGCAGCTTCCCAGCTATTTATATGGAGTCGCTGGATCTTACATAATAAAAAGAAATATTTATGTAGTTATCTTGTTTAATGTTTTAATATTCAGATAAACCACTGTTCTGCTC
Source organism: Xenentodon cancila (assembly GCA_014839995.1). NCBI lineage: Eukaryota > Metazoa > Chordata > Actinopteri > Beloniformes > Belonidae > Xenentodon > Xenentodon cancila. Next base: position 22,113,750 of record CM026197.1, read on the forward strand.
ACTTTTGCAAGTTTCTAATCACGTTCTTGTAAGTTTCCTAAATTGCGAAATAATTTGGCCTTGCTGCTTGAGACCAAGTATAAAGCACAAATTACATTTAAAAGTGAAATCAGTGGCTTTAAAAACAAGAACAAAAAAGGAGTAACATGTTGTAGTAGATAATTTGTGTCCCCTCGTGCTCTTCTCTGGATTACCCAGAGGCCATCTGTGTTCCTCGCAGTGCTTGGTACCTGGGGGGCTGTTGGAAACCAGGCCAACCCACATTTGTGTGCCTCACACTGCAGATACTCTGATCTACACTGGTATTTCAAAGCTCTCATCCGGCATGTCTCGCTCTCTCTCTCCCTGTCCTTCTCCTTTCCCGCTCACGCACATGCACACACTCATTTTAACTCCCTCTTTCTTCCAAAAGCGTGTCCCCTCTGGTGAGTTGCTTGCACATCAATGGGAACATTAAAGGTTACAAAGCTCCACAAAACGACACTCTCACAACTACAACTGACGCTTTACTGCACGTTCTTTGATCCTAGAGTTTCCCCTTATTTCCCTCTCTCTCTCTCTTTCTCTCGCTCTGTCTCTCACACACACATGCACACACACACACACACACACACACCGGTTGTCTAACTCATGTCAAGCTTCCTCATGCCCACCCCAAATCACACACACTTATGACATTTCCACATATTTAAAAAAAAAAAAGGAAATTGTCCTTTTCTTCTCCAAAACTGATTTTTTAAATTATTTTTTTTACTTAAGTCAGATACACACTTACATATCAAGTGTAATGTTTTGAGTCCATGACCCCATTTTTACATATCCTAGATCCGAGCATGAAAAGAGCTCTCCAATTTCAAGTAAAACCCATGAAAGATGTCCTTCTGTTGTTTTCATGTACTACTTACACTAAGTCTCTCCTGGAGGGATTTTCTTTCTCTCCCTGCAAATTTGTTTTTCTTTCCTCTGTGCTGTGCTAGCCCGAAAAATGTCCCATGGCCATTCATCCATCAATCTTTTCATTCCAAAGCACATATGCACACACACACACACACACACACACACACACACACACACACACACACACACACACTATATATATATATATATATATATATATATATATATATATATATATATATATATATATATATATATATATATATATATATATATATATATTTTTTTTTTTTTTTTTTTTTTTTTTTAAGTGAACATTCAGTTGAAAAGCACCATATTATTTATTTTCCTTGTTCTTTCCAAAAAATATAAACACACGCTATTTGATGCCTTTAAGGAAATTGTCTTGTCTGGTGTTTTGTATTTTTTACTTTGCTCAAAAGAACTGTAATTTTTGATTTTATTTATTTATTTATTTGTTATGTGTCGAGGCCAGTGTCAGTTTCTTCCTTCCTTCAATTATTTTTCCAATTTTCTCTCATTACGCAACAATCTGTTGTGCTGTTTGGTGTGGGCACACTGTCAGGTGTGGAGAGGCATGCATGCACATCTTTACTTATATGTCATTAGAGGAATTTCAAGAATGAAATTGGTTCAGCTGGCATTGTTAATGACACAAATGAGGAGGGAGAAAGATTTCGGGAGGAAAGTTCATGACTTATTTTTTAAACCAAAACTACATAATGAAAAAAAAAATGCTATGTAGTATAATTTAGAGGACCATGGCTTTTTGACCAATTAGTCCCTTTTGTCTAATATGCCTACATTTTTTTCACAGCTACGACTCTAGCTGTAAGTGATCTAATCCTCTGGGCAAAATAAGAAAACCCATCATAATGAAAGTACTGAAGCTATGCACCGTATGTGGTATTTCTTATGTGGCCTTTTTTTCCCCCATAGCACAGCCTCTGACCATCATCTTGTTATTTTTTTTTTCAATTATTTATTCATTATTTCAAAGAATATTTTTCATCCTGGAGCAAAATTAGAAAACTTATTAAGAAGAGGTGCTACTATTCCTGTGTTTCCTTCCTTTTTATTAATGTAATTTGTTTAGGCTCTAAAAAGAAGATAAAGCGAAGGTAAAGGGGAGTAAGATATTCTAGATCAGAGATCAGAGGAATGATTTGAATCGAGACTCATCAAATCTATCAATCATTACTTTTTCAGAAGTGAATTAAATAAGTTCACATGCAACTCATGCTGTATTTTGTCTTTTCTGTGGCACCAAATAGGTTAATGGAATCTACCCCATGAATTTTGTTTGGATTTTCAACTTGACATTGCTGTTTTGGGACTAACACTCCAACATTTAGAGATGGAAACACTGGTAATGGAATTTCTCAGGACTTAAATACAGTCACAACATGGTTTTCTGTGCCATTCGCCATCTTACGTAGCCTCTGTGCACGTATGGCCTTAAGTCGGGCTTTTCTTCTTGGTGGGTGAGAACCAGGTTAATTGAACCCACACATGCTCTGGTTTGATTTATTCACACACAAGTTGATGGCAGGCATGCCCCTTAACCAGCATGTTGGCGTTAACAGATGGAGTTTGTAAAGTGAAGCCAGTCATGCATATTTGCCACCCCTCCATGCTTGCACCTGCTCGCTCGCTTGTTAACCTGAGCTATCGATATACAGACATGGTACACAAGCAAAGTGCAGGGAGGTTTTCCGTCGGCATAGCATGTTTATATAAAAAGTAACACCTGTTCTTTTCAGGAAAGTTGAGAGTTAAGTGGGTTGCTCTAAGGATAGCTAGCAGGTCGAGTTGGAAATATCGCTGCATGCACAAGCCTATGCATGCACAAGCCTATGCATGCACAAGCCTATGCATACACAAGCTTAAGCATGCACAAGCCTATGCATGCAAAAGCCTATGCATACACAAGCTTATGCATGCACAAGCCTATGCATGCACAGGCCTATGCATGAACAAGCCTATGCATGCACAAGCCTATGCATACACAGGCTTATGCATACACAAGCCTATGCATGCACAGGCCTATGCATGCACAAGCCTATGCATGCACAAGCTTATGCATGCACAAGCCTGTGCATGCACAAGCCTATGCATGCACAAGCTTATGCATGCACAAGCCTATGCATGCACAAGCCTATGCATGCACAAGCCTATGCATGCACCAGTTTATGCATGGAGCAGATCTTCACGTAACAAATCATATAAATTCGGTAGAACCGAAAAGCTGATGGGATTGCAACATAAGCTCTTTGGCTGTCACATTTATGATTAAACATTATCCGGTCCAGCATTAATAAATAATTAAAAAGCAACATACAGTTATGAGGTTATTTTTGTTGTTACTTCAAAGCGACAAAGGACTATTGTTTGTTTGCTTTTTCCCCCCTCGTCTTTTAGATGCCATAGAGAATATGCCTGTTTCTTTTTTCTTTTTTTTTTTTTTTGGTTCCATTTTTATTTATTTATTTATATTTTGACGAGGTTGGTGCAATGGGCTTTTGGTGCTTTGGTACACAACAGTAATTAGGCTGTCAGTCAAAACCAGATGGCTGATGGCAAAAAAATGTGAAAGTTTTCAGATGAGACTTCTGCTTAGTTTTACTTTTGTGGGTCCACAAATAATTGTCGGGTAATAGCACTGACAGCAATGGCAATGATTTACACACAGTGTTTACTGCGCCCAGGTTTCTCAGCGAGTTTTGGTGTAAAAGATGTACTTTCTAGCAGACATAAATGTTTAGATAAAACATGAGTTTCTATGTAATTTCCTGTGTAACCTCTGATGTTTTAGTCCACATGGGATTTTTTTTTTTGTATAGTCCTAGATCTATATTAATTTTTTAGGACTAGGGCTTGTTCACAGTCATCACTAAGTGATGCATGGTATTGCAGACTTCTGCAGTTTATTAATCCTCAAACGTTGTTCCATCAATAAGCATCGTCCTAACACAATGAACACCAATCCCCCCGAACTAAGACAAGATTACAGAAGGACAGGAAAGCCTTTTTGGGTAATCACATACTCATTTTGTAATTTAATTAAATTGTTCCCCCTTTGACATCCTCAATGATTTTCCATTCCTCGTAGTGAGGAGATCCAGTACCAGTACCCACACTTTATTGCACTCGATACAAAAGAAACACGGATTTCTTTTTTGGCACGTCTGTCTTCTCTGTTCATGTATTTCTCTCACATTTTCTCTTGAAGGTGCTTTTTCCATCTAAAGCTTGCAAATGAACATTTGGACAAGGCTGAACTATTTCTGGAAAGAAGGCCCAGTGACTGATGGAGTTAAATAAGACCCTTTTGGCTGCAAATTTGTAATTTTAGCGAGAGAGAGAGAGAGAGAGAGAGAGAGAGAGAGAGAGAGAGAGAGAGAGAGAAAAGGTGCAAAACTTTATTAACATCAACTGTTGAGCGTAGGGATGGATAGGATCATGTTTTCAGTTTATGTCATTGTTATTAATCTACTGAACCTTTCACTGGTAATGGAAAGACCTGAGAACTGAGAAGAGACCATTACAAAATCTGAAACATCTAAAGAGTCACTTCTAAAAGATACTAAAACATCTCAAAATTCCCATTGGACTCTTCCAAAAGGCACAGGCAAATGTTTTTCCAGTGGGCTCAAGGTAGAATTCACTATTATTAAGTTGAAATTTTGTTTTGATTACATGACTTTTAATTTCACATATTAAAAGCGGGAGATGCAGAAACATCAACTTATTAGTTAATGCAAAATATTTATTCTGTAGAAAATCCTTACTGGCCATTTATTTGAGTCAAGATTGTTCCAGAACAGCTGTAGTTGTGTGTTTTATTGGATAAATCACACATCACTTGTCTCTGTCTGTCTGTCTTTGCTACACAGATTGTATTTGAAGGAATTCGAGGAGCAAATTTTGAGGGTGATATTGCCATTGATGATGTGTCCATCACCATAGGAAAATGCAAGCAGGAGAACACTGTATCCAACGCAGGTAAGACAGGTAAGATAGTGGGATTTGTGTGTATTCATGTGTGTTCATGCTGGTCCCCTTATGTGTATGTGTGTCTGTACCTAAAAGGTGATTAAGCGCCTTTCTGCCCATAATCATTTGTCTGTTTTCAGAGGAAACAAAATGGACAGGCTTCTTTATTATTATTATTCTTTGCAGACTAAGGATTTGGAGAGGTTGGATTCATTTCAGCTCAAATTTACCTTAAGGCAGCAGAGAAAAGGGATGTCGTACAGTTAGAACAAGAACTAGCCAGCCAGAGTTTCATTAGTCAAAAACCAAAATACCAGGTCCAAACTTGCAGGGCAGAACTGGATGTGGTGTAAAATGTCAAGTAGTTTAATAGTACAAAGCAGAGTCAGCCATGAGGAGGGACGGTCCACTGTAGCTGCAGGCGGGTGGTGGAAGTGGAAGTGGAAGTGGGGCTGATGTGCATATTTATAGGTTTGTAAGTAGTAAAGGAAGCATGGGAGTAAAGTTCCACTCAATGCAAACCATTTCACAGAATAAAGATGTCATATTTTCATAGATAAATGATAAACAAGAAAGCAAAACTCCAAAATATGAAATTGTGACAACCAGAAATATGATTTGTGATATATATATATATATATATATATATATATATATATATATATAGATATATATATATATAGATATATATATATATATATATATATATATATATATATATATATATATATATATATATATATATATATATTTATATATATATAAAACTTATCCTCAAGTAACCATCAGCCAAATTCAATAATCTAAGCTTTTTTTTATATATAGTCTTTTAATTTACAAACATCACAAATATTTGGATAGGTTGCATATGTGGATATACTGTGGATTGTTTAATAAGGATATATATTATATATATCTATAGATATATATATATATATATAGATATATATATATATATATATATATATATATATATATATATATAATATATATATATATATATATATATATATATATATATATATATATATATATAGAATGCTGCCTTGAGACATTTGTCCAAGCAACATCCATGCTCATGCAGACCTAAGTTTCAATGCAGATCCTCGACTGGCCACTAGAGGCTGGCTCCAAAAGTGAGTCAATCTCCATTGATTCCCATGTTAAAATGTCCAAATTTAGAGCAGAAATAAATACATTTACACCCTGGTTCACGAAAAATATTTTGGCCTCAATCCTTTGATTTCACACCCATGACCACTCTGTGAGGGGTGATTTTTTTTTTTTTTTTTTTTATTTTTTTTTTTTTTTTGTACCACGCCAGGAGAGTTTATATAAAGTGCTCATTCATTTCATTTCATTTCAATTCGATTCTAAGATGATTGACTGACAGTCGCGCAGCCAATGGCTAACCATTATTACTTCCTCATCCGCAGTGCAATGCTATAGATGTTTGTGTGCTCTGAGTATTAGTACAACAAACAAGATTTTATTCAGAAACCTGTGCTGAGATTCGCCTTGCTAACTTTTGCACGGATATACTACAAAGAAAATATCAAAGGCTTGAAATCAACTTAAAACAGCAAAAGATACATACTCCAATGAATTATTAACAGCCTTTTTTACCTTTTCAAACCATCTATCTGATATGTCTGTGTATGAGTGTTTTTCTGAGTGTGTGTCTGATGCGACCTAATACATGTGTGTTGTAACAACACTAGCGGATGGAGTAAATAATAGATGAAGGCGTAAACAGGAAGAGGAAGGCTCTTGAGGTCTGTGAATGTGTGCATGTGCATGGGTATCCTGCGGGTTTTGTACAGGGAGACAGATGGGTAATTATAAAGCAGGCGACTCCAGTCTTTGCTTCTCTAAGAAACAACGTATTTGTTTTTTGTGCAGATTTTTTTGCTCTGTGGATTCTGCAAGGTAAAATGAACACTGACATTTGTTTCCAAAGTGTGTTGAATTTAAAAAAGGAAAAAAATATGACTAGCAGGACCAAATGAAAATATTTATTCCAGCATTTAAAATTAATACAAGATGCATAGTGTCTCAAACAGTAGGCTGCTATAGAACCACGTCTTAAAAAGACATTCTTAACTGGTCCAAAGTTGTGGAATAAGGTGAAAAGCAGGTGCATTCAGGTATGTGTAATTTGTGCTTCTGCAGCGAGACTTTTCTAGTGCTCCCTGCACTGTAGGGGGAGAGTAGGTGAGTCTATCTATGTCACCCAGCTGATACAACACACCTGTGTCTCGCTCTCACACACAAACTGCAAATAGCCTCCCATGCGCAAGTACCTACGAGTAGCTGTGAGTTTGCGCAGTCACAGCCATGGATACATACTATACCGATTTCACCTCAGGTTTGGTAAAAAAATTAAGAGCGCTGTGCAAAGTCATCTTCTCCCTGTGTATTTCATGCTTTTGCAGTCAGTGCACAAATATTTGAAGCACATTCCCCCACTGATTTTGTACTTATTCATACAGCTTTGCATTGCATGGCCACAAACATCTAAATTACTCGAGTACCCTGACTACTACGTGAAAACAAGAAATTTTGCATCACCCCTCTAGAGATGTTGCAGATAAGTCTTTTTGACTAAACAGTCGTGTGCACATGAAGTCTCAGCTGAAGCAATAACTAAAAAAAGAAGGACAGAGTTCAAATAAATGAATGAACAAAGCAAGTTCAGAGCCTAACACGGCCTTGCACTCATGCAGTAGCACTGAAGTGCATGACTGACAAGAGCTGTAGAAGCATTGTTGCTTACTCATGAGCAGACATTTAGATCAGGGTAAGCGCTGGTTGTGCACATTTTGATCCTCAATCAAGATGTTTGATATGGACTTATTTGTCCTTGTAACTGTCATCTATTCATGTTTAGAAAAAATGTGGGTATGTGTGCATGGGTGGATGCATTTGTATGTTTCTGTGTTTCTGTTTCAGTGTGTGTGTGTGTGTGTGTGTGTGTGTGTGTGTGTGTGTGTGTGTGTGTGTGTGTGTGTGTGTGTGATGCATAAAAAACTTTATTATACATATTGATCTTGTGCCTGGAAGATGGGCACTTTTTTTATGAAATTATATAGATTTTTTTTATACAATACCTTCTTTTTTTATGGATGTGTGTTTGATTACTGTATAAAAATGTTTTTGTAATTTTTTAAATATATTTTTTAAGAGCAGAGAAAATTAGTGTATACTGTTATGATCTAATTTGAATAAGTGGAGTGTAGAAAAAAAAAACTAGATTAAACTTCAGATGATCCCAAGTTGGTAGGTCACAGCTTCTGAACAATTACATTAAACCAGGTTATAGATGTCTGTGAGAAAAAATAAAACCATTACGTGGTGCTCAAAAGGGAAACAAATATTTCATTACACATTGGTGATTATCACAACTGTGAGTTCTTTTTCTCTTTTTTTTTAATGACATTGTGTGGGATCTTAATAATGAATCTTTTTTTCTCTTCTTATCTCATCTACTCGCTTATCTATTACTCTCTCCATCTCCATCACACCAGTACTTTTGTTTCCATCTAGCCCATTTCTCACCTCCCAGGAGAGACACATGTCCATTTTTAACAACTGCTTTTCCCTCTTCAACACTGTGTAATGGTTCCATGTTATTCAAATGGTGCTTCTTGTTTAAAAAAAAAAAAAATCCAACCAAAGACATGAGAAAAAGTCCTGTTTGTCACTATATATCCTCCGTCCTTCGTAAACACCATCAACAGTGTGTTGATGTATGCATAAAAAATTATTTGGTACAATGCCAGAAAAACGTTTGTGGTCATGGAACAAATACATAGGGTTGGTTTTAGGAGTAACTGATGTCTATAATGGAAAGTGTTTGACATTATCATGTTATTATTATTATTATTATATTCACTTGCATGAATGTGATCACTAGTTCAACCTGCTTCCAGAGTTAAATACACTGTTGCTGCTCCAAAACTAATACAAAAACACATGGGAGGTGGTGATTTTTACTACAATGCATCGCAGATATGTAGAAAAGTTTACGACTGTGTCTGTGTCAGTAACGTGGACCACTGGTGTTGACTGGCCCGTTGGAGCTCCGTTGTTTTTCCTGTGCGGAGACATAAAGGGGATTTCACAGATTTTACTGACTTGCAGACTTGGCAGCCAGCAGTTCGTAAAGATATATTTGTTGAACTGGACCAAACGTTTATTGGATTAGAATGAACGACTTAACCCTTAATATAGTGAGTGGGCTCCAAGCTGTTAGCATATATAACATTTAGTCCTCTCCATCAAAATTTTTTTTTTTTTTTTTTTTTTTTTTTTTTTTTAACTCTCCATCAAAATAATGGGAGCTACCTCTGTGTGTGTGTGCTGAGAAGAAACGTGCATAATAGATTTTTTTTTTCTCTCTATGAATTCATTTAAAAAAATTTTCATTTTCACCTTAGTGCCTAGATTTGCATTGCGATATTGCAGCACATACTCTGCTCTTTAGTCTGTTTAGTCTGTTATTTCTGTTTCTCTATGCCTCAACAACGTGGAAACCCTGACATTCATACAGTAAATGAAAGTTGTATGCTGCTGAGGGCCTTATATTTTCTTTTCCTCACAGGCTTAGAATAACCACGAGTAAAATTTAATTTTAATATCCAGAATATACAAAGTCCTATACTAACTGAGCATGAATTACTGTAGATCTGCACCATAAAGGCGCATCTGGTGGGGAGTCTGTAATCAACACATGCTGTAATCACAAATCAAATGACTTGTCAGTGGGAATAAATTAATTATGACATCAAATAAAAAACCAGAAGCTTGTCAAAAGACATCTGTCAGTGTAGCATTTCTGTGTGCAAACTGATATGGCTGTTTTCTGTTTGTTTCCGTAGTTCTGATCGGAGGATCACACTCCCTCCCACTGGCCAGCTGGTTGACCTTCAGCCTTTCCTTCTTCCTGTTACTCCTCTACAGATGATGAGCACCTCCCACGGCACCAGAGCCTGTCTCCGTTGACAGACACTGCCCTGACTCGCGCTCTTTCACTTCTCTCTCTCTGCCCCGCTCCCTCTGCACTCCTCTGTGTACCCATCTCCTCACTCGTCTATCCTCTTCACTCATTTTCTCGCTGTCTTGCATCAATTTCGCTCTTCTCTCATAGATAAACACAAGGTCTTTGTCTAGTTTCGTGTAATCCACTTTCTTTGAATGTTTCAGCATTGTCAGTGTAACCAGCTGAAGCTCATACTGTATTTAAACTTATGGTTAATGATCAGAAAAAAAACCTCTTTGTCACCCTATAAAAATCCCTTTATTCATGTCCGTGTCACTTTGTCACTTTTCCCTATGCTCCATCAGCATCCATTGTCCATTTGAGCCCCCCCCCCCCCACCCCTCCACGCACCTCCAGTCCCACAGATCACTATTTCCTACAGCACCTCCACCTTATTCCCCAGACACACCAAAGTGTCGGACACTCTACCAAAGATGACAAAGGACTTAAGGGAATAAAGTGAGGGAACAAGGATTCTCGGAAGAAAGTGAATGCGAGAGAGAACGCGGTTGGAAAAATGATCCCCTTTTCACAAAGACTGCCACCTGTCTGTCCCATCCTTTGAGACTTTGGGAGCTATTGAATGACAAGTGTGACGAAGGAACTGATGAATGAATGAATAAAATAAATAAATAAATAAACAAACGAATGGTTGGGGAAAGAATGCACCTGAAACAGATACTGAGAGCTCGGTGCCCCTCGTAGCCTTTCTGCTTGCCACAAGAGACAAGCTGAACCTTGGCGTGGATTATACGTGTTATCTATATAATTATATAAATATATATATCTTTATATATATGAAATATAACAACGTTAAAACTGAAACACAACTAGGACAATGGAGGACTTTGCTAAAGCAAAATTAAAGAAGCACAACATTTATACAACCTCTGCTGTTCCTTTGGGTTTTATTCTACTAATTATGTGATGTTGCAGTTTGTCAGACCTATTTAATGTTTTTAATTATTTTGTTTGTTTGTTTGGTTTTGTTTAGATTTTGTTATAGTATTTTAAGGGTCAAGGACAATGAGTAATAAAGTATAATATTCATATTTATAAGAGAAAGAGAGAATGATTTATGATCTAGAATCTGATTTGAGCACCTTGAGGGAATACGCACATGACCTTGGCCATCTGGACAGAAACCTCAGATTTTCTTTGCATTTACAGTACTCAACACACACACACACACACGCACACACACACACACACACACGTTCAGCTTCAATTTCTGGCATCACAGCCAATGCGTTAGTTCACCCGTGCTCCAGTAGCATAGATAGGAACCTATAAATGGCCTGGACTTTTGAACCTTTATATTTCTGCTTCCGTTTTTATGAAAATGAGCCAGATCTCTAGACTGACCAGCCACAACAGCAGTCTGAAGGTCCGATGTAAACGATGCCACAGTGTCGTAAGTTCCAGGACTTCTTTGGAATGTCATGTATAGATATCTCATACAGCCTTCATAACTCTTTATTATTGATCAGTTAACATTTAATGTTATTAGTCTGAGAGGTTTTCATAAAAAAAACATATCTATCTACCCACCCATCCATCTAAGACATAGGTACACTCTAGCGTAATTAAAAAGTTACATTTTGCTTCATCAAACTTAATCGTATCTGATCATCTTCATCACCGTGTTTATAAATAGTCAACAGTTTGAGTGCTCTTTGTTTGCATCTTCATATTAAGTTGATCATTGTACTTTTTCTTTAATTTTTATTTGGTTGTTTTTGTTGTCTTTGTTGTTGTCCGTACTCATTTTGATTATTGTTTTTTATGCTTTTTTTTTTAATTATTATTGCTCTTATGTTTCATAACTTGTAGAAAGGATGTCCCTACTTGACCGGATTCCAGCCTGGTGTGCATTGCACAAGTTTTGTCTGGAATATAATACTAGTGTAACAGCTGCAAAGTCGTTTGAAGCATGTAGGACAAATCTTTTAAACTTATATTTGCAGTTATGTATAATATCAAAACGGATGGTGTCTAAAACTTTATCAGGATTACAAATACTGGTGTATTTTAGCTTTATCCCTGACATAATCAATTTTACTTTGATTTCATGAATGCATATGGTGAAGGTTTTTACAGTAATGAAACTGATTTTAGCCGATTTTGAGCAGGATGCTTCTTTTTTAAGATGTGCAAAAGACGTGATTGCAGTGTTTCCTGTTTCCCAAGAGGTTGGCTGCATCTGTATAATATGGAATAACATGTAGCTCAAGTTGTACATATCATAAGCACAATCCAGTGCAACATCAGTACACCCTGTTTGTCAGTATTTTGCCAAACAGTACTCAGTCGGTGTTATTATAATATTTTAAAGCATTACTGTCTATGTAATCTCATCATGTTTACTGTCAAGTCATCCCTCGTGTTGCTTCAGTGGTCGTCATAACAATGGAAAGTGACTGTAGTCATTGTCTTTGGACATGAGAAATTTCTTTTTTTGTTATTTTATATGAGATTTTACCCTATAACTCAAGTTTAAAGGCTCCATCTTGTACTAGAACAAAAGAATATCCATGAATACAAATACACTCAATCTAACTAATTGCAAAACAATTTCAACATTGTTATATACTTGCCAATTAACATTAAGCAACTTTTATTGTTTAAATGTGTATTCTGAGTGAATATGACACAGTTGGAAGGTACTCATTCTGGATCCACCTGCTCTGATAAAGCACCATTTCATTATATTTATTCAAATACACGTTTTTGGAAAATAATCCTTTCAAAGTGGCACAATGTTGGAGAAAGCACAAGTAGACTGAGAAATCATTGGTAGTGCTTCGTGTTCGACGATCCAGAGTAGACACTCAGCTTTCAACTGTCCATTTCTTCTTTATTTGAATATTACAATTTAGCAGTTCACACCTGGAATCACACCTGCAGTAACTCATGTTGTATTTAGGCCAAAAAAAGCTTTGCATTTCTCATCCACAAAAGAAAACAAAAAAAGAGGGAAAAAATCACAAGCTAAACTTAAATAAGATTTAAGGTGTTTCTACTATGTAAATACAAAAGAAATCCTGTGCCACATGCTAACGAAAGATTTAAGTAGCTTTTCCGGATGTATGTTTGGCCTCGGTATCAAAACATTAAACACGCTGATCAACTAATCGTGATGTTATAAAAGTACACTGAAAATGGAGGACTTGCATATAGACTGTATTTTTTTAACCTACTTAATTGCATTCCCAAATTCATCCAAATTTTAACTGAGTTACTTCTCTTTCCCACTTTGAGGAACAAGGTAATTGGAATTTATTAGTTGGAATTTACTTACATAATACTTTACCATTACAGTCCTTAAGTCTAACTAACCAAGAGTTAGGGCCACAATGACTGCAAACTAAAAACATTTATAAAGAGTTAGGAAATATTAACAATAAACAAAAATGTGTCTTAATTCATTACAGCATGCATGTGACTACCTTTAACTACTGAATTCCCATCCTGTGTGTCTCCCCAAAGTTTGTCGGTTACCTTAAAAAAACCCTCCCAGACACATCAATGAATACAGTCACGTAAAAACATACTCTTTGACACCTAAAATCTTCTTAATTGTAGAATTATTTCCATAGATCCTGTTTGCTGAGGGTCAATATTTTAAAGGTAAAGGTACTTACTGAGGTACTCAAGACAAAAATAAAGTCATTAGGAATAAATTGAACTCTTGCAGTTTTTGTTCATATTTATTATCGTACAACTCCCATCTCCATAAGTGTGTGGATCATTTCCATCAAAAGCTGAATCTTTTAGAAACCAAAATGGGCAGAGGAGCTCCACTCTGCCAACAAACACATGAAGTAAGTCTAAAGAATAAACATTCCTGGATAGAATTAGTATGTTTTTTTTTCTTTCTACAGGGAATTTTATATAATTGGATAGATAGATGTGTTAAGAGCAAGTACGCAAGCCTAAGCTGGATCCCTGTGACGTTCATCTCCTCTCCTACTGCGTCAAGAACCACCATTCATCAAAAGCTAATATAAGGTTCTACATATGTAGGGTGTTATATAACGGTTCACTGATTGATAACCACATGCGCACTATCGAGCAACATTTAAAAATTATGCCTCGAACTTCCCTGTTAAAAAAAAGACAGACAAAAAAAAGCCATATGTGAACCCTGTCCACAGGCAGCATCAACGTATCCGGGCTTTGAGGTTTCTGGGATGGTCCATTAAACAGTAGAAATGTGTATCGCTGTCAGATCAGTCAATATTCCAGATCGTTTTTTGGTAGAGATTGTTGCCATGTGCTTGGCACCAAACGCAAAGAGGCCCATCCAGACTGTGACCATCGGAAACAAATCTAAAACCCATGGTATGAGTTTGTATTCCTGCCCAGTGTCGTGTACAATGCAAAGATAAAAAAACCCTTTCTGCACTGGAAGGGTGCAGGGAGTAAAAGGGAAAGGCTGAGGAAGAAGAGACTTCAGGTATTGGACTGATCTGCGTGCCTGGAAAACTGGTCAATCAAAAATGTGATACTGATAACCCTCTGCTGTTGCAAACCAACACTTCTGGGGGAGGGAAAAATGGTTGAATGATTATAAGTGCTGTAAGAAGGAATGTCAAGACAAAGTTTTAAGCTTTATCATCCCAACTTTTTCCAAAATGTGATGAAGGCCTTAGATGACAAAAAATATGTGCATTAACAAATTAAATTATGTTTACAAGTGAAAAAAAAACAACCAACAAGACATACGTTTGACTCTGACTGCAATGACATATATATCAAGGTTATTCTGTAAGAATCATTGCTTGTTTTCTGATTTTGAGTTGTAGTTTTTTTGTAGGGAAAATGATTTAAAGCAATTACAGTACAAGTGTCATCTAATTTACAATATATGTTGTACTGCAGCATTGGTTTAATACTATGGCTAATGCCTGGATTCCCAAAAGACAAAAGAAAATGTATTTAATTTGAGTGATGTTTATGAAATCAATACTGATAAACATGTAACGCACAACAGATGCTGCTGATGAAGCCAGTTACCTAAACGTTTCAGTACTTTGATTGGTGGCTGCAGAGGAAGTAGCCCTCTGAAAGTTCTTACAATTTTCTTTTTTTAACTCTCCTGACTGTTTGAAGCACTGTGACCAAACTTAGTGCAGTGCTGTGTACAAGTCACAGTTATAGTAATGTGTATACACAATCTTGTGGTCAAGTTTTACAGAAAACAGCTTTCAAAGTATCTATCAGTTTTTGAACAAAAGTTTGAAAAAAATGTTCCTTAACTGCAAAGATAACATGGAGGTTTAGTAAACACTGCTATAAGTCATGTATCTCTGTCAAGTACTCCTTTTTGACTTCATTTTAAAAGTTTTGGAAAAAAGACACTTTTGAAATATAACTGACCAGTATCAATAAACATGAATGAAATTAAAAAGAACCACTTCGTCTCATCGTTGCAGCCGGGGTTTTTACACTTTCTGCAAATATCCAGGTAAGAGCTGAGTATTAATACAAACCTCATGTGTGTAAAAAAAAAAAAAAAAAAATTAGAGATAAAACTATCGGTCATGTAGTGAATTGGATGATAGACAAAACTAAATAAAAAATAAAATAAAATGAATTATTCTTACACATTTTACTAAAATGAGAGACCTTTCTTTGTATGAAATATGCCTTAGATACATAGGTTTTAGATTCCAAGGCTTTGCTTCTGTTCACAATAAAAATGTGAAATGTTAAAAAACCAGTCCACTTTTCTTTTTTTTTTTTAAATAACAACAAACGCTTATCATATGATTTTTCGCTGTTGGTCCTGTGTTGCTTTCTTGCCAGGGAGACCAGACCAAAGGTTGCCAATTGATTCAAATCCACACCAACTTTTTTGTGGGTTTCTTTGTCTGATTGTTCTGATCCACACCTGCATGTGTTTACACCGGATGAAATGAACCACACCAAGTTTCATTTTTTTTGTGTGTGTGTGTGCAGACTAAACCGTGTGTATGTGAAACCATCCTACACGTTTTTCAATACAACGCGTGCAACTTACTTCCTCCTAAGACTTTTCAAAGTCAGTTTTCTATTAGTCCGCTTCCACCAGGCAGTACAGTAGAGTCGGGTATAGTACAGTATGCAACCATTTGTGTTTCCATCATTAAAAGTTGCAAACCCTACAGAAAAAAGCAAACTGCTCCATACTAGTTCTACACAGCCTTTAGTGCGGTACAATTAAGACAGAGCGAGAGACACACAGTCGATTGGTCTACAAAGGATCATCTCTTCTGTGTGACATGGAGATAAACACAAAATAGGCTCTTTTGAAGTCTTTTCTTAGACAAATCTCAGCCTCTTCTTGCCAGCAAGAAAGAATACGAGGTATTGGACGTCCATCACTCTTGCACAGATATAAAGATGTACTGTTACATAACAAATATAATAGAACATGTAATAGCATGATGTGCTGTTACACAGAACTCATTTACACTCCTCTGGTGTGTGATTATCTTCTTACTTACGTTGGCATTGTCCCAATCCTAAACAGCATTTTCCTAATGCTTTTTGTTTTTATACTCACTTCATTGTTTTTCCCCCATTTCCTTGTGTGATCGTTTTCCTACGTTATTCTACCCCAACCCAAAAAAAAAGGATGAAAATAAAAACAAAGTGTAATGATGGCTGTTTTCTTGACCTCTGAGAAGTAAACTACTACTTTATCATTCTCACTATGGCGCTATGAGGTTGCAGCTGTCACATACTTAAGTAGTTGATTTGTTTTTTGTTTTATTAATACCTTTTAACCTTGGACTTCCAAAAGAAGAATTTTCCTTTTGTATATTAAATTATAGCTTCTAAAACACTGGTGTTGCTAAAACCTTAAATCCTACAGTCTGACCCAACTTATCACTGTTCAGAATCCTCTATTAGGTCACAAGCTCCACAAAACCATTAACATATCATATCATATCATATGTATATATAAGTTTTTTTTACAAAGCTCTAAACACATTCTTAGCCACTAAAACAAATTTTACTGCACTTGTGTTTTGCAATGCCACCAAGAAAAACGACGCTTCATGTCTGGACAAACTGGTGAGAAAGATCTGCTGTAGGCACAGAACTGGACAGCCTGACTTCTGCGTCAGAGCGACCGGCGCTGATCAGAGTCCTGTCAATCACGGACAACCCACTCCCTCCACTGCACTGCACCACCTCCAGACAGTGGCGCTGCTTCAGTGACAGGCTGCTGTCACTGTCCTGCTCCACTGACAGACTAAAGAAATCATTATTCCACGACACCACACGTCTCTTTGACGCCACCAGGGTAGGAAAACGTTGCTGAAAACATTATGTCAATGTTCTTCACTGTTCTGCATGGAACTATGCACCAAGGACCTCAATCCACCGCAATAAAGTGTTTGTGCTGGACCTTTACATGTTCCATGGAAGTTGTTTAAACTGTCTGTCTTTCTGTCTGTCTGTCTTTTGCTTAAAAACGATGGCGCCAGGTTTCTGAAAATATGTTTTAGGAGCTGTAAAATACTGCAAATGTTTTTTTACACTCATGTTTCACAAACTCAGTAACAAAACGATCTTACATGGATGACGTCAAAACTTTTCAGTGCTGATACATTTGGTTCCCTTTCTCTTTAGAAACAAGAAGCCGCAGATGTACAGACTGGACTTTAATTAATATGTGCTTTCTACTCTGCACTGCCACTTAGTGCTGCACGAGGTGGAAAGGTTTGGATTGATTGGTTTGGGGTTGCACTGCTTTCCATCATTTGTTGACTCAGGGTGACACAGGGGAGGTGAGATTTCTTGCTGCGTCTCTGACTGAAGTTGTCATGTACTTTTAGGACAAAGGTAGAAGCGGTATTTTGACGTGCCCGATAGATTTAAGCATTTCTCGGAGTTCATTATTGATACGCTCGAGCTTTACTCCTAAAGAAAAATCTCTGTTATGTTGCAATATCAGCCTACAATCAATGCACATTTGTTAAAGTTTGACTTAAATTAGACAAGCTTCTGAGTTTGGGTCTCTCCAATTATATATCTGTGTTTAATTGTTTGTTACCAATCCCTCGCAGAGAAACACAGTTTAATCTTTAAAGCTAAGCAATGTCGATAGTTTACATACAAGACAGTTTGTTATAAGTTTGTGTGACTTTTAGGAATAAATATTATATAAGCTGATGTAATGAAGATCACAATTTTGAGTAAAATCTTGGAAAAAGATAAGACAGCCACAAAAATAAATGTTTTGGGAAATGGCTTGATTGATGTGACTTTATAGTAATGATTAACAAGTAGCAGGAAAGACAATCCAGAAGGTTAAGTTATGGGTGAACTTGAGTCGCATGCTAATTATCTTGAATTATGATTATTATTAAAGTGTTCTCATTTGTTGTTAGAGTGCACAATACATGTTGCCCTGATAATTTTAAACTGTGTTGGTTTTTTTTTTTTGTCATATTGCAGCCAACAGAGTATCTAACCCCAAAGACCAAGTATGGCAGTATGGTTTATTTACTAAAGATAAAAGCTCAAATCTTAAAAAATAAAAATAAAAATAAATATATATAACAAAATTATCACAACGTTTTTGTTCTAATAGAGCTGAAAGCAAACCCCAGAGACCCTTATTGCCTCTCAGGAACAAAGTCATCTGGTTTGTGCAAACCTGACTGTTACCTAACTTGTCTTTGCATCCTCTGCCGTCCAGATCTTTGTACCACACTTTACTGGTTTTCTTGGCATATTTGTTTGAAGGGACACAAAAGTAACAAGACGCTCAGTCACACTGATGTCAGGATCTGGGTTGTAACTGAGTGGCAGGGACATCACCCACCTCTGCGAAACCTGCCTGATAGGTGCCAACGTGTCGTGTTGATGGCAGCTTGCGCTTGTGTATTTGTCAGTCAAGCAGCTCACATACGTATGTCTGCAGGGACATAGTTGCACAAAAAATAATCAAGATATAAGATTCAAGAGGTTTATCGTCATGTACACAGCAGTAAATCGGGGTTATACTGTGTGAAAAACACACTACCACTATAGGCCGCAGGATGTAGATTCACTATTTGATTATTTGACACCAGACAAAATCAGCACTAATGTAGGCTTCAATGTCCATCTTAACCTGAACCTGGGATATACCATACCTCATCATCCCTGATCACATTTCCACATGAAAGGCAACCTCTTGTCTCCGGTGTGGATGGCACCCAGAAAAAAACAATCCATCTTTAAACAACCTTAACTGTTTTTGTTCCTCATCTTTGGATTCATCCTCCTTATACTCAATGTCAATCTCCAACACTTCCTCGTCTAAAGTCTCGTCGCTGCCGACTTCTTGGCTTCTCTCCTCCTGATCAGTGCCAGAGTCAAAGCTGTAAAGCTGACACCAATGTACAGAGTAATACTAAGCCATTGTGCTGCCACAGAAGGAGCTGTGAGCAAGGTTTCAAGAAAGCTTCATACAGTAGAGCTGAGAGAAAGTTGTATGAAAACAGGTTGTGCTTTTATTTGAATGAACTGCCAATGCGTGCAGTTCCCATGTTGCAGCCGAGACCTGGCTGTAACAAAGTCCAATGGATGAAATGGCTGTGTCATCGCTGCTGACTCCATAAAAACAACATATGAAATAGGAGGCTGCACTGCAGGCCTCCACCAGGAGCTACATAGCTCCTCTTCTGTGGCTCCAGCTGTGACCAAGCGGATGGATGGATGGATGGATGGATGGATGGATGGATGGATGGATGGATGGATGGATGGATAGATAGATAGATAGATAGATAGATAGATAGATAGATAGATAGATAGATAGATAGATAGATAGATAGATAGATAGATAGATAGATAGATAGATAGATAGATAGATAGATAGATAGATAGATAGATAGATAGATAGATAGATAGATAGATAGATAGATAGATAGATAGATAGATAGATAGATAGATAGATAGATAGATAGATAGATAGATAGATAGATAGATAGATAGATAAATAGATGACTGAGAACTCTACAGAGAACATTTTGCTATGGTGGAGCAGTGAATAAGGAGTTAATTCCATTTCCTCTGATCTTTAGCCACAGGTGTTCTTATGTGCTTTATTCTGAGCTTTATTGAGAAAAGAAGAGTTCTACATCCTTACCACTGTCCTCTTTACATAATTCATCAAACACTGCTCTTCTGTGGCTTCTTTAACTGCTGTCTCAGTGACAGAGATCTGAAGCTAAATGTTAAATTGGTCTGATAAATATTTCAGGGTCTCATGAAAACGGTTTACTACAAAGGGCTCAAAACGATAAGGTCACATCTTCCTATCGCAGCGAACTAGTTTTCTGTGGGGTTTTATCCAGTAATCTGTCTGTGCATTGCTAAACTCTACTAAGAATTATGGTTGTTCTTGTATTTTGCCTACTTTAATAGTAACTGTGTTGTCAAAAAAAAAGAAGAAAAAAGAACCAAAACTAAAATAAATGCAAACACCTGACCTGGTATGTAGACTTGGGATCACGTAAAGATTTTAGCGAGCCTGTATTGAAAATGAATCAACAAATCATTTGTTGGTATTTCAAAAGGCAGCCTTTTAAAAATGGTTGTCACCCATTAACACATCTCAAATTGCACCTGGAAAGAATACAGCACATCTGAAACCAAGGGGGTTCTACACCCTTCATTTTTCACAACAGTTTACAATATCATGAAAGGGTGGGAAACCAACCTCCTATGCCCACCCGCCTGTGTCTTATACTCAAATGTTTTGTTGTGGATGATCTCGGAAGCATCTTTGCACAGTTGGTTTTGTATGGTGTAGTAGAACCTGGCATGTTCTGCTGTTATACTCACTAAAGTACATGATCAAAGTAATCAACGATCGATCATTGATCGTCACATGCTATGAAATAAGAAAAGCCCATGATTTCATACATCAAATGTTACAATTTGAAGACAGATAATCAATTGCCCTTTAGCAGAAACCACTTGTTTTTAAGCGGCTGAAAGTAGTTTGTGTTGTTTTTTTTCCTGCAGGTTGCCTGTACTCTCCCTTAGCCATGGGGTGAGAAGTTCATTCATTTGGATGGTACATGGAATAGAATCACTCTTTCTCCACATCCATGAAGTGTTTCAAGTATCTTATTACGCTCCCAGATGCTTTCTTGGGAAGGTGTTTCGGTCATGTTAATTGAGGAGAAGGTCACAAAGTAAACCCAGAACATGCAGATGAAATTATATCGCTCCAGCTGAGCCTGTGAATACTTGGGGAGAGAAAGAGGGAGAGGTCTGCCCCCAACGTTAAAATAATGTGCTGGAAAAAGCATGTTCCAGCATGCAGGACCTCTTTAAGTGGACCATTCATCACTGTGACTGAGGTGTTGAGTTGGAGTGGTAAAAGAAGTTGTATTTAATGTGTGTAAGATGATTCTAGGCCCGTTAATCATTAGGGATGTAGAATTTAATTCTATCCACCTTCTGGAGTTTATGATTTAATCCAAA
This sequence comes from Xenentodon cancila, assembly GCA_014839995.1. Taxonomy (NCBI): domain Eukaryota; kingdom Metazoa; phylum Chordata; class Actinopteri; order Beloniformes; family Belonidae; genus Xenentodon; species Xenentodon cancila. The sequence goes on from CM026197.1 coordinate 22,135,183, forward strand.
ATAAATTTCTCAAGACAATTTTGAATTCAAAACCGAAACAAATTGTTCTTCATTCTGTATAAAATAGTCTCCTATGTGCAAAGAAGGCATAATAAACATGAATAAATGATCTTTGTGGTTCAGGTAATGTAATATTTATTTTAAAAGGTTATTTAAAAAGCAAACTGATAACAGTACAAATACTGTTAAATAAATAACACTAGTTGTCTTTGGGCTGTTCTGCAGCATCTGCTGTTACTCTGACATGGATTAAGAGTCAATACTTTAAACCAAGGCCACCTTAGCTTTTAGTTTTTCCATATCTGTACAGTCGAAGTATAGCTTTCCTGTGGCAATGACACAGTTGCATAATGATATTTATTGACTCAGTTGTCTGGATCAAAAACATCAGTGTTCATTGATAACTTTGCGGTGTAGATGTAGGTCTTGAAATCAACCAGGTGATGCATCTCTTTTCTTCTACCTCTTTAGAATTTTCTGAGACTTTGGGGTCATTATGCAATGTGTAAACATATTCTTTCAACTCTGGATGATGGCAAATGGTGTTAATGGAGACATTTATTATGCTGTCAAAGTATGTGGCTTTCATTTCGCAAACCTTGTTGATTTGATGAAATGGTTGTCTTTCTTGGCCAAATGCTTCACTGTAGAAAGGACTGGTTGTCTTTCCTGATTCATTTCTTGCTGCGTTATGTTGATTATCAAATCTGCAGGCTAATTTGAAGATCCTTTTAACAGTTTAGATTCCAAGAGTTTGTGAACAGTTTGTCCAACACCGTCCAACTTTAGCAGCCACCTCAACAACAAAACACATTTTTTCTTTTATTGTCATCCTTAAAACCACATTCTGCCTCTACACTCTCTTTTGCTGGTAGCATTTCCTACAACTATTAGAGATTCATTTGGGAGAGAGTTTTAAAAATCACAGCAGAATCTCTAGGATGCAGCAGAAAGGACACTCAATGTTATATTAATAAGAAAAAAACTAACTTCACAGGGATTTGCTCTAATTGGACTTCACTCTTTACATAAAAAGTGTTTGATGCATGCAGGATTTTTTTTTTTTTTAACTTGCACATCTAATTACTTATGGAAACCGTCCAACAGTCAATCAGCCTAAAGAACTAATGCAAAAACAAAATCAGCATTTTTGGAATTTTGTGCAATTGTGTAATGATAATTAAGAGTACAAAATAGTTGATTGAGGTTTGTACTTAATGTAATTTATAGATGTTTTACAAGACTGGTTGGAATAAGGTTGAAGAATTACAAAACGTGATTGGACAATGTTGGGTTAATTTTGGATTTTCTCTTTTTCTCTTTTTCTGTTCTCTTTTTGTCTTGTTTTTCTATTATTTTTTTCTGTAGAATTCACAAAATGTATAGCTGTTCAGTAAATCACCTAGTAGACTGCGGAAGACTAAACAATTCAACTAGAAAATAATCCAGACAGAAAAAAAAATCAATGCACCTAGATCAAGTGTTTTGAACTCCATTTGTTTGTAAAAAAAATGATTATCTAACAAGGGGTTATTCTTAATATGACCTTAATTTTAAAGAGTACATCTAGCATTGATATTATTTGAACAGATTATGCACAAACTGTATAAAGGTTAGATCTGCACTGTCAAGAATCAACTCTGACGGTAGCAGGGTGCAAAATAACTCGCTTCAGTCACTAAAGAACGTTCAAACTGCCCTCTCCTGTGGAGCTGTATCAACTATGGGAATAGGAACGTCAGTCTGCCACAACAGGAGAAGGAAATATTAATATGAATGAAGCAATATGTTTGCACCAGTTTATAATTAGATTAAAGGGGAATTAATTCACATTTCTCTGTATTCAAATATACACAGGCTTAACAGATGCTATAGTTAGGACATGATTAAACTAGATTGCATTACTGCTGATTGTGTGTTTTACATTTCTTGGATAATTTTTCCAATTCTCATTATCAACCCATCATATACTAATACTTAGTCAAGAGCCATCCCTAATTTCCTTTCTTTTTTTGTTTGTTTGACATACAAGGCATCCCCAGCTAGTAATATAAAATTTTAAAGACATGTCACCATGACAACATGGAGAATTACAGCATTTCAGAGTCCATTGAAATATATTGTATTGTGTATTTTATTACCTCACATTTGTTATACTGAATTACTTTTAATGCATAAAAAATAGAAATGATAAAGCTAATGAAGAGAGACCAAATTAATAAAGAAAAAGAAGTTAGAAAATCTCAGTTTTACTTTTTTCGTAAAAATTAGTCGCTTGTTTGAAATGATCTTTTCAAACTGCATGTTTATACTGTGTTACTTGATTGAAGAATCCAGCATCTACATTATTACTGATTTGTGCCAGTTGCTGCTACGGAGGATAAATGGCAAAATAAAATACCAGATAAGTGACATTAAATGCTCCGCACCAACCGCTAGAACGCTGAGTATGAATATTTTTTTTACTACTATACTCGACGTTTAACTTGAGTATCCCAGTTAGCCTAATGTACAACTCACTTTTCTCAAATAATTTTTTTTTTTTTTTTACACATTTTTTAGCAGCTTTTTCAGAAAATCTGCAAGATCTTCTTGGTAGAACACCAGATCAATTTATATTCAACCCTGAAAAACTAAATCCCTGTAATCTTTTTACTCCCTCCTGAAAATCTCACCCAATCGCTAAGGAAGCGTCCACTCACCCTGCGGAAGAAGCCTTTTTCTGCCACTTGTATTTGTGTTCTTTCTTTCTTTCTTTCTTTCTTTCTTTCTTTCTTTCTTTCTTTCTTTCTTTCTTTCTTTCTTTCTTTCTTTCTTTCTTTCTTTCTTTCTTTCTTTCTTTCTTTCTTTCTTTCTTTCTTTCTTTCTTTCTTTCTTTCTTTCTTTCTTTCTTTCTTTCTTTCTTTTACTACTACAATTCATGACAGTAGGTAAGTATATTGATGACATAGTCGTCCTCTTTGGCTCAACTTTCTCTTCTCCACAACAGACTGTTAATGAGTCCAGGCCACTGCAGATCAGCCTGTCAGGCCACCGTTTTATTCTTCCCTCATTCTTGAAGGCGACCACAAGATGCTCCAACTCCTCCAACTGAGGCAACAGCTCACTCCCAACCCAGTGAGAGCATCCCACCCTGCTCTGAGTGCGAATCACAGTCTCAGATTTGGAGGTGTTTATTTTTATCCCTGCATCTTCACATGGCACAAAAAAAAAAAGAAAACCGCAAATAAAATCCTAACACCACCAAACGATATACCCTCTCTTCATTAACGTTACGAACAGAATCAGTAACACAAAGCAGCGCTGGTGTAGTCCAACTCCAATCTGGAAAGCGTCTGACTGTTTAAATGAGCTGCTTGTACCTGTAAATTAGTAAAGTTTTAGACATTACCCACAAAATTGTAAACTCTCACTGCTGCTGTTCATAAATCGTGATCACACATGCATTTGTCCGGGTAAATCCGCTTCATAGTTCTGTCTTTGACTAAAAAAAGTGAAAGTTAATTTACTTTTCAGATTTATTAGTTAATTCTGAATGACTCAAAAAAAAAAAAAAACCCAACAACTTTGACTTAGCTGTAGTGTTCCTGCAGTGCATCTCTGACCTTGTGCAGATTTTTCTGGGAGTGTGATTTCTGCTTCATACGATCTAAATGTCTGAGTAATTAAGCCAGGGGTTTTATGACATGCAAATTAGCCAAATTCTCACTCTCACTGACTCGCCTGCTTATCTGTTTCTGTGTTTGCACATTGAACAAATGTGCCCTGTTTCACACACACAGGCACAATCACTGTAAACGCTGTAGTCCGCATCGGCATGGACCAGATGGAGAACATTGCGTTAAGTATGTTTTCTCTTCAGAGGTATTAAAGGCTAGATGACAGTTCAAACATTCGGTAAATGTGACTGGTTCAGTAATCAGCTTTTGTCATGGAAAAGTTGCAGGGAATGTTTGACAGTAGAACCTTTTGCAAAATAAGAAAGAATAAAAAGAAAAAAACAATATAAAATCCATCCACTTTGTTCTGCCTTTTTGTGGGGTGGTTGTGTGAGTGGTGAGGGCATGGTGGGGTGGGGTGGGGTGGGGGTGTGGGTGGTGAGGGCATGGTGGGGTGGGGTGGGGTGGGGTGTGGGTGGGGGGTTGGTAGCTTGACCATGGAACTCATGGCCTAAGACAAAAAGAAAAAGAACATTTAAACAAAACTGTGTGAGCTGAGCTATGAAAATCTTGACCAGTTTATTCACAGTTATCGTTTCCTGACTTCCTTTCTGTTGCTGAGGTTTACTGCGCCCTCTTTACCTTCCTGTCTCATCTCCTTCCCTTGAATGTTCTGGTCTGCTGAGTGCTGGCTCTCCCTTGGCCTCACACTGTCTCTGTTTCTTTCTGTCTTTCATGTCCTCCCTTTCCCTGAATTTTATTTGGTGACATGTCCTCTGGTAGACCTGACTAGAATTTTACAGCACGGCGCCGTGGTACTTCCAGCATCCTCCTTCTCTTTGGTGAACCGTCTGCTTCCTCTTCTCATTATAAACTGTGGCACACACACAAGAAAAACCTTCCCAAAAAAAAAAAAACCCCAAAAAACACTGACAGCAATCCATAAGGCGACTTTTATAGTTAAAAAGACACTGTAGTGACAAGGTATTGACCATGTTTTGGTCAGTGGATAAAAGCACACATTCTCGGTTATAGGCTCAGTTATCAGCCATTTCTCTGAGTGGTTGTCCTTGGTTAGAGACAAAAAAAAAAAGAAGAAAATTGTTGATATAAAGTAACAAAAAAAATGTTAGTGAACTGACTTTATTGTGTGTCCTCTCTCTGTGGAGCTTTGAATGATTTGTTCAAATTTGTGGAGGATAATGGTTTCTGTGAACTGTATGTGGTTGTGCATTAGGACGGACGGGGAGGGTGAAAAGAGAGTTGAAGATTAAATTAAAAAGGATTATTCTTATCTGAAGCATATAGGCATGCTGTAAAAAAGGGTAAGAAATCAATAATTCTTCACATACATAATGTATTCACAAAGAAGTAGAAACAATATGATTTCTTTTCGGTCTCTACTATGGGAAGCTGGTCAGACTATATTGGAGAGTTTACTAAAGGGCTGAAATACAGATAGGATACAGTCTGGCAGTCAAATAGTAAGCTTTTATGTAAAGCAGATGAAAAAGCAGATGTGTTGTAAAATTAGATTGCTGGAAAAACATAAACTAATGTAAAATATTTCAAAGAACACATGAACAAAAAGATGTTTACCTGCCAATGCATACCACTAATTATAAACAAAAAGAAAGATGGTAAAACAAGTGTTGTGCAAAAAAAAAAAAGAAAAAAAAAAAAAAAAACAAATGTTGCATGACAATGTACAATGAAGGAGTAATAAAGTCGACTGATGCAAATTAGATTAAAACTATATAGATTAAAAAACATTTTTCCTCTTTTTTTCTCTCAAATAAACAACCAAAATGTTCAAATGTAAAATATGAACTGGTATAGCATCGAGAATCAGATTCATGTGTGATTACACCAGTGACATGATCAAGGTGCTATTTTCATACTCGGAGAAGCCAATCCTGAGTTTTATTTTTTTTTGTATTCGCCAGAGAACATGTTAATTACATAGTCCATAATTTTTGAAAAGGCTACTGTTATCACAAATCAATAAGAAGCTCTGCACTTCCTGAAAAAGACTCTAGGGATGTTTAACTGCAAACAAAATTGCCTCCTATTGTACATATAACACAACAGTGAAGAAGCCAATTACAGCGCCACATAAATAAACATAGTAGCTACCTAGACAGCGTTACAATCACTGGTAATGTGGTGATACCATCACAATCTGCACTAAAAATGCACTCTGGCCAAACTAAAATTGTCCAGGGCACCTGGGCTGCTGTCCTGGTCTTCATGCTACTTCAACTATATGTAATCATGTGAATTGTAATCCTACACAATTTATGTAATTATTCCCAGTTTTTATATTAGATTTGTGTAGGCTGCTATTAATAACCTTCAGATTAGTGTGGTAAACTGCTTGCCATAGCTGTTACAGTGTTGTGTTTATGTGAGCAAGTATAAACCAACTACCATACTGTCTGTCACCAGCAAGACATACGTATATGGAGAACTATACATACAATAGGAGGTGGTTTTGTTTGCAGTTAAACATCCCTAGTCTTTTTCAGGAAGTATGTGTAGTACGTGGTATTGTGCTATGACACCAAGTCATGCCTCCCGTTGTTCAGAGGAACCTCAGAAGTTATGGATCAAAGCCTGCGATAATGACTCTCTATGCCTTCTTGGTGGTCCTCCCGTTCTTCTGAACAAATGTACATTCAAACGCTGTTTAGTGTCTTTTTTTTTTAATTGCTAGATAGTCACAGTGGTCCTGCTCTGGGTTAGAGGTTAGGAAGAATTACTTCAGCTTTAGTGTTCACATCTGTGGTTGTGAATTTATTAAAAACACCACTGTGTACATTCTTAGGGTGGAAACTGTTTTAGGTTTGGACTTGCTTTGCTGCAAGCCACAGCAGAGCATGAAAGATGTTGTGACAATTGTGACACACAGAGAACCCTCGAGAACTTCTCGAAAGGTATTCACCTAACTTTATGATCTCTAAAGGACGGAATCTTTTTTTCTTTAATACTTCTTGATATAAAACTTTAGGTTTTTTGGAAAAAGGTGCACCTTTTTCATCATATGACTGCATAAATGAATAACAGAAACATGGTAAACTTGGGGGTTGAAAGGAGAAATTTGGCACTAAGCAGAAAAACAAACTCAGCAAAGTGGAATCAAAAGTAAAGCGAAGGCACAGGAAGGCTAAGCAGGGAGGGGAAGCCTCGATAAGTTTAAAGGAGATGATTCAGGAATAAAAGGAAATATGTAGGGAAAAACCTACAGGAGGAGGAGGAGGAGGAGGGTGATGCTGATCAAGCATTTCTTTACTTTACACTCTAAAACACTCACCTAAAAGAAAAAGAGGTATTGAGTAATTAGCAGAAATATAATCACTATCTTATCTAACAAGAAAAAGAACAACAGGCACAAGAACTGGAGAGTAACTTGGAGAGAGGAAAAGAACAACCACTAGTCATTCCAATAACGTCGTAATCAATCACTAAAATGAATCAAATTGGGTTAACATTTCAAAACTAAGGTTTTTTTTTTTTATGGCTTTGCACCAGCTTATATAGTCAGAATTATGTAGGAGGGTTGGAAATGTGATTAAAAAAAAAAAAAAAAAAGAGTAATCACAGAAAAATGTTATTTGTAGTTCTTCAGTTGCTTTGTAGTTCTTCTTCAGGAAATGGCAACCACTTCGTTAAAAATGTTTTTGGGACCCCTCAGAACCCGTCACCAGTGTGTACAGTATGTACAGTGTGCACACTGTGCACACCCTGTCCCCTGAGTGAAATGACCGACTCAACAGCAAATGAATGAAACAGAAAACAAAACACAGCTTGAAGCTGATCAATGCAAAGCTTCTGGGTTTTTGTGATCTCAAGCAGTCTAATGCTCTGTTTTCTCACCTTTTCACACACCACTTAGCCGGCCTACAGTATCATGGCGTGGAGGTCCTGCTGGATCGTTTCTGCCGTATGTCATTATTAATTGGGAGACTCCAGTTGTACCATTAACAATGCTGTGTATTTGATCAAAAAGGATAAAGGAACAAAGCTAACCAAAGAAAAAGAAAAAAAATCCATATCTGGGTTTCTATACAAACAGAAGTGTTTATTAAAAGATAGTAGGCCTACATGTGGAACATTTAAATATTCATTGTACATATTTTTCTGCCAGTTAAATGACTGCTTGAATTTACTAATGTTCGCTAGCTATTGTATAACTGCTCATGAGACAATAAATGGAGCTTAACAGCCAATTAAGTAATAATTAATAGGTCTGTGCCAACGTTTGTATCTTTTTTAAACTTTAACAGGCTCTACACCTGCTGCTAGAGCATATATTTATTTAGTCAAGATATTATAAAAGTGAGGTGAAGACTTTTATATATTTCTTTGTTAAAACTCAAATTAAATTCTTATATTTGCTTGTAATTCCATTCACTTTAGTTTATGAGGCCAGGTTATAATATTGTGTTCACTTCCTAAAAGACATTCCTCAAGCAATTCGCTTTCTAGCTCTTGAAATACATGTGTAATTTCTTCCTTCCTCTCTCCAGGCTGTTTATTAGGACACCAAATAGCATTTGGTGGGCGAACTCTGATTTGTATTCCTACAGCTCTAATTAAATTTGTTCTGGTAATACAAAAGACAAAACCCGTCAGTAATAAGAGCAAACAAACAAGTGGAATGCATGCATAAAACAAGATGAACAAATCTGCTTTGGGGCATATGTGGATGCTAAATTGCATGCTGAAAATGAGTAAATGAACAGGTTAAATTCAAGTTTGTGATGTGTTTTTTTTTTTATGCCACTTGTAACGGTTTTGTGTTTATTCTGTACAAGTGGTAAAAGATAGATGAAACAAATGAGCAGAGTGCTTTTTCATCTTGGATTGTCTAAACAGACAAATGTGTTCAAGTAGGAACTAAAAACCATGCTTTTATTTTGGTGTGCTTTACAAAGATTGCTATTGATCTTATGCTATGATTTATATTTTTTTAATTACCAAAATCCTCCTCACAGGGAAGTCATACTGATGAATCTATGCAGAGAATATAAAAGATCGCTGGGGGGTTTTTTTTGTATGTTTTGGGTTTTTTTGAGAGTCACATTTTTCTTCTTCATCCAGCATTCTAATGAAGTTTGACCTTCATCATCATGAACCTGGGCACCAATGTGAATGCAGCCTGTATGGAGATATTGATGTGGTCAAGATATTTCCAGTTCTGGTGATTAGGGTCTGATGTTTTTACTAGTTTGCTAACTTACCACTGTTGCAAAAATGTTCCCATTTCCTGTAGAGGAAGTCCAAAATCGGTTCTTTATTTTAATCTTTTACATTACATTTGTTGTATGTTAGTGTTAGTTAAGCTTTATTGCCTTCCAGAAACAATAGACAATCCCAAATCACGAAATCAAAATAGCTAAAATAAAAGCAGTAATGTTTGATCTGCATAAAACAATAACCACAGTTTCTGAATCAGAATTCTTTTATAGTCATTGGCCCATCCGAATCCCATCAAAGTTTAAAAATATAGAAGCTCTCGTAAAAAACAATAAGTGCAAAATAACAGAGAAAAAAACAATAGTGCAAAAGACGTAAAATTACCACATACGTACACATATATGAACATTCGAAACGTAAAACAAAAATTGTTGCATCTGCACAGATACATATTCACCACAGGATCCAGGACTGAGAACAACAAACTAAGTTTGAAAATTACCAATGTTCCAGTATTTGTGCCATTAGCCCTCCTTATCAAGCAAGAAAATGGGGCTGTTCCTGTCTGGTTATTTATTTATTCTGCCAGTTAGTTTCTATCACTAAGTAATAGGCATAGCTATTCAACAATGACTAATGGAGACTTCATTTGAGGTCATGCTGACAACGTTGAACACAAACCAACCAGAGGGAGCCTCTGTGAGATTGTGAGATCTGTGCACTAATTCATTTGATCTTACTCTGTCTCACTGCTAGACATGGAGAATAGAAAGTGGTGTCCATTAGATTTGAAGCAGAAAATGAAGTGACCTCAGACTCAAACCATGCTTTTACTGGGTACACTCAGGGAAATAAGGGTATAGGTTTGTTTTTTGTTGTGTTTTTTTTTTTCTAAAAAAGACAGTCCTCTTTCAGATATAAGGTTTATTAGGACATAATAATAATCTGGTATTTAATGGGTCTTAAAAAAAGAAAGCATTTCCCTTGAATACAACAATGTTGGCTCCTTTTGCCGGTGGTCTAAATATCGCATTTTAATTTCTAATACATATTTTCTTAAATTCAACAAAGAATCTCAACATCTTAACAATGTATAGAATAGGCTGATGCTTGTTATACATTACAATTTCACCTGAGATTCTGTGTGTGTGTGTGTCTGTAAAGATGCCAAATCAAAATGTGGAAAACAACGATCAGCTACAGTTAAGTATGAAGACCTGGGCGACTGTGAAGAAGGAGAATCTGACCACATACATACAGTCACCATCTTACTCCCTGAATGCTTGTAGCTTTTCAGCTGACCACCGACAGTCACCAAATACACAAACACATTGGGAATTTCAATACATGGCAGCACTTTTTGTGAAATGCGCTACCATTCCACTGGGATCTTTCATCTTCCTGGTTAGTTTGCTGACCACCCTGCACCTCTCGTGGTCATATTTGGCTCCACTGCAGTCTTTCAGGTCTTCATACCACCACTCTGCAGCTGCAACCAAATCAGACTGTCCTCTAATGCTCTCCTTTATGAATACTCTTTTTCAACTTTTCTTCTTCTCTTCAAATTTCTGGAATGAGTCTGAAAATGCAAACCGCTTGCCCCTCCCCAGGGTAATGTTTTGCAGTTCTTGGGTTGGATTAGATTGAAGTGCTATTTTTTAATTTTTTTTTTTTTAAATTATAGGTGGATGGATGATATGGATTAGAAATCTTTCTAGTTTGTACTTGACTTTAGGCCAAATTGAGCTGCTATAGACTTCAGTCGCTTGCAACCCTGTACAAGATTATTTCCATATTTCACGGCTCACAGTGTCTCTGAGGTCCAGTGGTTTGTGAGAAACAGTTACGCTTTCATTTATGTAAAAAAATAAAATAGTCAAAACATTCTTTATTAACCGTATTTTCTATCACTCTTAATACTAAAAACATCTCATACTCGCAAACTCTCCAACATAAACTGGCAGTTGGATCCATAATATTTATCAACTCAACCTGCACTTGAACATAAACACTTTATTTTCAGTCATTTACGGATCCTGTCTCACACAACCATTAGATGTTGCTTCACAATAAAATCTAACTGTGGGTTGTAAGAAAGTGCTTACACAAACTACCCACAGGGTTTTCCATTTTATCCTTTGTTTTTATCTGCTCCTCCCGTCACTCCTCATGCCTCCTCTAATTTCCAGTCCCTGTCTCAGTAAAATCTGTTTCTTCCACACGTCTGATGCCTCCTTCCTCCTGTCCTTTCCTCCACTCCTCCTCTGATTTTAGCTGCAGTCTATGAGCTAATCAGGGTCTAATCTCATTTTTAATTCTCTTCCTATTAACCTCTTGATATCGTTTGTTTTACCATTACCCCTCCACATACACACAAACGCTTTAATTGCCCTCTGAGCTAAATTGCGGTTTATTTCCACATCATGACAGAGATATGCTGAGTTAATTACAGGGAGCAAATGAACATCACAGTAATCCAAGGCAGTAAAGTGGGGGAATGAATGAGTATTGAAAGTAGAGGACAGCTCAGACTGCCAACTAATATTATTTTTCCCTGCTTGACACCGGCCAATTCAATTCCATGCTTGTAAAACATGTCATTATGTTTCTGTTTACAAGAAATAATAAAAGACTGGGGCTTTTCTTAAGTAAGTCAACACTGGCATGCATGAACAATGAACATTCCTTTATACCTATTATATTACTCTAGCCTTGACTGTGAAAGGCATCCAATGTTTTCCACCAAAAATAATGTCTACCTGACCATCCCAATTGTAGTTGCCTTTCATTTTTGTTCTTTGCCATTAACACATAGTTCATCTGTGGAGTGTTTCTCATGCTCTGTCTCTTCACCTCACACTGTGAATGAAAGATGTGTTTGAATGGCTGTAGGACACGCCACAAAAAACTAAATTAGTAAACATTTAGTAATAAGATCCATTATACTATTTCTGTGTGACAAACTCTCTACCTTTCTACCTTTGTTTTCAGTATCTGGTTTGATTGTATTGTACAACAGTATCAAAACAAATAAGCATTTCTAGTTCTCATTGATTAGTTCTGCATACAGGCTTGGACAGATTTTGGTCCATTTATCTCAACAGATGATGCAAAATGGGAGGGGGTTTCCTCACACAGACAGATGCACAGATCAGCTACTTCTAGGGGTATTTACTCAGAAGGAGGAACATTTTAACATCTAAAATCAAACCTCATATCAGTTAAAATGAACGTTGCATTGAATCTATTTACACCACACCACTTTAGTAGCAGACAGTAGGCTCACTAAGTGTGTGGGTAACACTTTACAAGTATGCAAAATGTTAATTATGGTAAACAAATATGAACTAATCAGTACTTTTAATGGTCAGTTATTGTTGCTTAATTACCTGAAAACAAATTATGAACTAACCAGTACTTAACCATTAGTCAAATATCAAGCAACCAAGTGGGTTTTAGGTGTGTAATGGTTAAATAATGTTGCTCAATTACTGAAAAATAAATAAGAACTAATCAGTATTTCACCATTAGTAAATTATCAAGTAGCTAAGTGGGTTTTTAATAAATAACAGTTGGTTAGTCTTGCTTAATCACAGGACACAAATGGAGAACTAACCATAGGAACTAACCAGTACTTAACCCCCTAGTTAATCATTAAGTACCCAAGTGGGTTTTAGGTAAGTAATGGTTGGGTAATGTTGCTTAATTACCTGGATACAAATTAGGAACTAACCAGAGCAACTAACCAGTACTTTACCATTAGTTAATCATCAGGTATTGAATTGGGTTTGGGTAGCTGATGATTGACTTTGTAATTCCTCAAACATTTCCTAACATTGGCCATTTGGGCATTGCCAGAGGAAGAGTCTACATTAATGAATCATTAGGTAATAATTAGTTAATGATTATCTTTGACCTGGTCGTACTGATCTATGTGTTCATCAATTATGAATTAATTCTGAATCAAACGGTTTACGGTAATGGTTAACAGTAAAAAATTATAAATAATTAATTAATTACTTACTACTTACCAATAGTTACTGTCTTCATTTCCGTCCTCAGTGTACATGCCACAGACTGTATTACAGTCTTAGGACTTTCATTCCTAACATACTGAGTACCTAGAGTTTAATTAATTATTCATTATTCATTAGTTATCGCTTTTGTGTAACCTTAAGTAAAGTGGTGCATATTACCGAGTACCTACTGATTAGTTACTCATTACCTGTATATTATTTACAGTCCCCCCTCTGGAAAATGAATGCAATTTATGATCCATCACAATTGCAAAAACTGAATGAGACAGCAGAAAACGTTTTCTACATGTTGTACACTGTTATGTTTAATATTATCAAGAATTAACTTATGCACATGCACATATTGGAGACCAAAACAATTCAAGGTGAATAGTAATAGTTCAAGCCCTCTATTGAGAGCACTGCAGATATTTTGCTCAACACAAAAACTAGTTTATCTTGTTTAAAAAATTATGTGTCCTAACTTGCGTAAATGTATTGGGAATGTTACTAAAGAACGAAATTGTATGCACAACACTAAAACAGTACTAAACCAGAGTTCCCCAAATATGGTCTCTGAGTGCTCCAGTCCTGAAAGTTTGTGACGTTTCCCTGCTTTAACACACTTGATTCAAATCAGTGGGTCATCACACTTGTGCAAACCTTGGTGACAAGGTGACGGTGATCCACTTGTTTGAACTAGGTGTGCTTTTTGTGCTTTTCAAACTTAAATCTGGAGGTATATGCCAGGAAGCAGATGTCCCAGCAGACCATGCCTGTGTGATTTTCCAAGCCAGTATGTCCAATCTACAAATGCAAGATGTTTTTTCAACTTCTCCTTTTGATTACTTCGCAATCTCCAGATCCTTGATTTGTATGAAGACCCAGAACACTCAGTATTCTGTGTGTGAGTTCCTGTGGTGAAGTTAACAAATGGCTGTGATTGACTGAGAAGTTAATATTTCCACTTTTGGCCAACTCCTTTTAAAAACGCACCCTCTGCTGATCTGTGATGATGGTGGTCCCTTGGTAATCATGACACCCAATGACTGAAGTCTTGTGATCTCTTTGGACTCTTTTAACTTTTTTTTTTTAACTCTTTTGAGAACAAACCTATTTCTTCTTCTTTTTAGGCCAGGCATCCCCAAGACCCATTGTCCTCCCTTCCTGTCTTCCTTTTAACAGTTTACACTTTTTCAATAACTTCTGAAGCTACTTATTCTTTCATTTTGTTTTATTTTTTTTTCACTGTTTGTCTTCTCTCACAGAGATTTATTATCTAGTCTTCAGACATTCCCTCCAGCTAGTCATAGATAGGTAATGATGTCAGGCACTCGGAAACTGGAAGTGGGACCATTTCAAAATCAAATACTCCACTCTTTTTTTTTTTATTGTCGTATATCTATACTATACTATAAACTTTAAGGGGTTATAAAAACAAAAGTGAAAATTAAAATATAAGCATATTTAACCCTTTCTTTCTTGGCTTGGTGGTTAGCACTGTTGCCTCACAGCAAGAAGGTTCCTGGTTTGGTTCCCGGCCCAGTGGGTCTTTCTGTGTGGAGTGTGCATGTTCTCCCCGTGCTTGCGTGGGTTCCCTCCGGGTACTACGGCTTCCTCCCACAGTCCAAAAACATGCATGCAGGTTAATTGATCATACTAAATTGCCCGTAGGTGTGAATGTGAGTGTGCTTGTTTGTCTGTCTTGTATGTGGCCCTGTGATGGACTGGCGACCTGTCCAGAGTGTACCCCTGCCGGCAGTGTATCCCTGTCGGGATAGGCTTCGACAGACCCCCATGACCCTAAGCAGGACTAAGCGGGTATGGATAATGGATGGATGGATGGATGAAGGATATATATGAAACAATAAACGCAGACAGGACAGCCACTGTCACTTCTTTATTAACACTGGAATTACAAATTCCGGCAGAACCTAGTCAGCCATGCCTCTTGCATGCAGACCCGGAGGGACATACATCTTCCTCAAAACCTACCAATCCCCTCATGAGTCTGCAAGGTGGTCTGGTCTTGCCCTGCTCCATCCAGGCTAGAAAAGTGCTAATGTTTGAGTCTACAAGTTGCTGTGATTCCATCTCAGAGTTACTGTGATGCAGAAAAAATGTGGACTGCTGCAGGCTGACAGCAAAAACACCTGAGGAAGAGGGTGTATACTTAGCAGGCTCAGGGGAGGTAGGCCAGTGGAACGATGTGACTGCATTACCATGATTTGAACCATCCTTGTGAACCATCCATCCATCCATTATCTATACCCGCTTTATCCGTTTCCGGGTCACGGGGGTCTGTCGGAGCCTATCCCGACACATATCAGGCGAAAGGCAGGGGTACACCCTGGACAGGTCGCCAGTCTATCCAGGGTCCTTGTGAACCATGGTCTAGTAAATGGGTCCAGCTCCAAAACCCACCTGTGTCTTTTCCCTGAGGATTCATTATCCAGTGCCAAGCAAAGACACAGAGGCTCCAGAGTCCACCAGAATGAAAACCTCTGTGCCCTTGACCACTGTAAAAGGTATGGCAGTCAACACTGTTCTCAGGACAGGCTTGGATGTGCTAAAGTCCTGATGAAGAGGGCCCTTAGACAGTGAAGCTGATGTCTGGCCCTTTAGTTCCAGTTACTGATAGTTTCCCTGACGATTGCTTTTCAGGGGCTTCCGGCTGTGGCAGGAAGTACACTATCCACATCCTGCACTCCACCTCCCACTGAGCATGCAATCCTAGGCAGGGGCTCCTGCGTCCTGATAGCCTGTGGGTGAGTGATACCCTTGAGCCTTGCTGTCAGCCACTCAACTGGGGATCCCCTTGATAATGCAATGTCTCACGGTCTGGAGATCTATTCCGGGGCGCTCTCACCTGATATCCCCTCTCTCCACAGGTGCAGCCACATCAGCCACATGATGGGGAACATGCTTTCTCTTATCAGAAACATAATTCCTTAGTCTTTTGTTTTCATTGTACAACTCGGTGCATACTTGTCTTCAATAAGGTCCTCGTCCCTACTTCACATGTCACAGGCCATAGAAGACCTCCATCAGCTGAATCAGTTAACATTTACAGCTAGTGAAACGCCTAAGAGCTAACTGATGCAGCTGCTGGAGTCTTGGAAGATATCAAATTCGATCTCCTCAAAACAAAATAGGGTCTAGCCTCCCCTATGTAAGATGAAACAGATGTGGAAAATGGATGAAAGGATGATGTAATTTTATACCACCACCATATTAATGAGCAATATAATTTATTTGTCTATACAATATTTGGTTGACTTTCAAAAGCAATGTACTTAGTATCTGGCTTTTTTCAAAACCAAATATTCTGTTATATGCATATACACAGTATGTACTAAGTACTTCTTCGGTGTCTATTATTATTAAACTATATAATCATGTAAAAAGTGATGCAATTTGTCAGTTCTGGTAATTGTGGCCATTTAACAAGTTTTTTTTTTTTTTTTTTTTTTTTAGTAAACAATAAAACTTTGCTGTTTGCCCTTTTCAACCAGTCTTGTGAATGTTAAATGTGATGTCTTTTCATAGCATTATGGGATGCAGTATGCAAGGTAAAGTTGGACTGAACTTGAAACTAAAATTATCACACTTTGACAAACTCAGAACACATTGGTAGGATAGTATCCTGAAACAAAAATGTTCATAATCTTGGTTCTAATGACAGAAAATATTGAAATTGTATGACAGGCATAAGTGCAGGTTGATTCAGTCATACCAAACTGTCAGTTATTTTAAAGTTTTAGAATATCCCTGTCTTTCTTAAAACCATGATTCTCAAAAAAAGATTTCATATTTGTACTTGTTTTTTTCAGTCTTAACCCCTGAGGAGGCCATGGATCACTACCGCAGAGTGATGATGACTGTAAAGGAGGGCAAAAAGACAAAGATGGTAGCCAACAAGAACGTTGAAGAGGACAGAAAAACGACTGCAGATATGTCTTCATTTTCAGAATTGCATGCTGTAAGCAAAAAAAATTGCCATTGCCATTGGATTAAAACGGGAAAGAAGAATACTTTTGCCTCCATCTCTAAAAGTCCTGGAAGGCCTGGAAAATCAGGCAGAAGAGATGAAGGAAGCCAACGCTAAACTAATACAGTAGGAGTTACAAATATTAACTTTTCTCTCTAAAGATGTTTATTACTGTGGGGTTTTTTATCGGGTTTTTTTTTTTTGTTTTTTTTTTTGCAAAAAGTCATGACATACCCACTCTTGTTTATTTGAATTTTATATCCAATTTATATTCTGACATGTTATTTTTATTATAGTTCTCAGTGCATATTATCAAGACTTTTGTGTCAGGGATTTTGCACATCTTTTTCCCATATCTATTTTTAAATAGTAATTTCAAGTAAAATGAATGTATAGTTCGCATTTCTGCCTACATTGGTATCACTGTTATGTCCTACATTTAAAATAATTAATCCGTAGATACTCAGTATGTTTTACCACTTTACTTGAAGGTACACAAAAGCAGTTACTAATAACTAACTAATGATATACTAATCAGTAGGGAGTCAATATGATAGTCACAAAACCCTAGGACAGTAATGCAGTACTACATGGTACCTAATCTGTGGCAGGTATCATTGTTGAGGATGGAAATTAAGACAGTAACTATTGTTAACTATGAGCTATTTCCAATGTTGTACCATTAACCGTTTGATTCAGAATTAATTCATAGCTGATAATCATTAACTAATTACCTAATGATTCATTAATGTAGACTCTTCCAGTCCTCATTCTGGAAATGCCTAAATGGCTAATATTGAGGAAATCAAAAATCAATTATCAGCTATTCAGTCATTTATGATTAGTTAGGTTGACTCAACCTTAAACTATTACATTTTCATAAAACCTACTTTACAACTTAAAGATTTAGTAATGGTTAAGTAGTAGTTAGCTCCTCATTTGCTTCCCAGTAATTAAGCAACATTGACTATTACTAAACTTAAACCCAAATACAATACTTAATGATTACCTAAAGGTTAAGTACTGGTTAGTTCCTCTCATTTTAAATTCCAAAAATTAAGTATTAATGTTTAATTATTATAATTATATTATTCATTATTATAGTTATTAAAACCCACTTAGCTGCTTGATAATTAATGATAAAGTACTGGTTAGTTCCTCATTTGTTAGCTGGAAATTGAGCAACATTTTGCGTACCTCATTGTAAAGTGTTACCGGTCTGTGTAGCATGGTCTTTGTTGCAACAGAGATGGTGTTTGATGGATCCTAAACTGTGCTGCAACCCAGATATTCTGCAGTAAACAAAATGTCTGAGTGAAAAAGTCTAAAGCTATATGATACTGTGCGTGCTCAAAATGCAAATAAATTCATGAGGTTTTATTTGTTTTTAAAAATTTGCTGCTCTATGCTTCTCTAATTACACAAAAACACTTGGGGGGGGGGGGGGGGGGGGGCTGGCTTATATGTTCTGTGATTTGCAGATAAACCACAGTTCTGTTGAACCATTTTCTTGAAGGATGTACTTTTTGTAATTGTATGACTGAGTGTTAGGGATTTGATTTGCAGAATTCATATGTAAAATGTTTGGATGAACAATGTCTTTTGCTGTTGTGTGGTTGTTTGTTTTGTGTTTTTTTTTTTTTTTTTTTTTTAACATACAGCAACTGCTCACAAGCCTGAAGTTTTAATGTTTATAAAGTCTAATTACTTGCACACAAGTTCACAATGTGCAGCCAGTGTATTTAAGTGTATTTAAATGTTGTTTAATATTCATGAAGTATTGTGGTGCCTTACTCAGAAAAAAACGAAGAGCCAGGACCAATGATTAATCCTATACTTTGGTCAGACGTGTTAAAATATTAGTCATCACTGCATCTTAGATTTTTTTTTTCTCCCACATGAAAAAACTGCAGTATATCTCAAGATTATATTACTGTAGCAGAACTCAGCCACTAAGGCCAAACCACTTTCTCCATCCTATTATTTCAAGAGTTCAGGCATGCAGGTAGACTGGTAGCAGCCCTGAGCTCGGCTCTCTGCTACCAGATGCTACGGCCTTCAAGGGAGATGGTGATTAGCAGAACAAACGCAGCTAGTCCGAGCTGGTCCAGTCTCTGTTGCTGCTATCACTTAAACCGCTGCAACACAGCTCCCCCTACAGCTAAGCTGAAACCACACCCCACCAGGACAATTAAATTAAAAAAAAAAAGTAACTTAATGGTTATCGTGTCAGTTTAGGACATGCATTAGCAGTCAATTGTCATTTTTGGCTTAAATTTGCAATACTATGAGTCAGTAATTCATTTGTATTAGTTTTCATATTCAGTAAGTTCAACGCAGGCTTCTCGTGGTACTACCATCTAAACACCCTACCTAGGTTTAGATAAAATTATACTCCTGGTAGCAACATACTGTGCTACATACTGTGACAGTTTTCTTCAGAGTTGTGTTATCTGTTACTTTTACTTTTTAAACTTTAGATTATCTACACATCAAAAGCTTTGCATGTCCAGGTGCAGAAGCAGAGCTGAAGAGACTATTCTTCCTCAGCCGCATGGGAAAACCATCTACCTTATTTTCATTTCCAATTACTAGTGTTAGTGGAAGAAGGCAGGACTTCAGGGGAACAAAAGGCTTAATTGGCTGAGCTGATGGCATTGCACTTAAAGTTAGAAGTGTATGAGGCATAGATCGCAGACCTGGGCCAGTTCCCAGGTGAGAACTCTGCTGTAGGAGCTTTATAGATCTCAGAGCAATTTACTGTGATTGAGAGAGGAATATAAAGAGGGAGAAAGAGTGGAGGAATACGGATAAGGAATAGTTACCATGTTTTTGTCATCTAATTTTTTGCAACCAACTTTCACTTTTTCCAAATTAATTTGTGCCTCGTACGCCAGCTAATAAATTGAGGCCCTAAGATGGAAGACAACTGGAATTCTTTTTTTTTTCTTGTCTTACAAAAAGAAGTCCAGCTGTTTTGAGATTATAGAATTACTTTGACTTGGCTGATCAACATAATGACAACATAATCCCATTTCTATTTCCAGAACACCTATTACAAACTCGATGGGACCTGACGTTCCTATTTCTTTCTTCCTTTTGATATTTTTAGGTCAATTTTGTCTCTGCAACATCTGTTCTTTGGTATTTTGAGAACACAGCCCTTTAAGAATTTTTTTTTTAAAAACCACAGGACCATGTTTGATATGACTAGGTACAATGCAATCATTCATGACTTCAAATCTGATATCTGCCTCTAAGGTGTGACTTTAAAGGATGAAGGAGTTGTGAAATATCTACAATGTGGTGCCCTACACCTGCTCTTCTGTTAGTGGACACATTCTCTTGTGACTCAGCAGTATAGATGTTAATTGAGCTGTATGACCTGAGAGTTTGAGAAAAAGAGTACAGCTCCAACAGGTATTCAATTTACACTATATGGCCAAAAGTATTTGCTCACCTGCCTTGCTGCATATGAACTTAAGTGACATCCCATTCCTAATCCATAGGGTTTAATATGAGGTATGAGGCACCCTTTTTTAGCAATAACAGCATCCAATCTTCTGGGAAGGCTGTCCACAAGGTTTAGATTCAGATGGGTTTGAATTGCTAGGTGGAGAAGCATGATTCATCACTCGAGAGAACGCGTCTCCACTGCTCTAGAGTCCAGCGGCGGTGTGCTTTACACCACTGTATCCGACGCTTTGCATTGCACTTTGTGATGTCTGGCTTGCTTCCCGGCCATGGAAACCCATTCATGAAGCTCTCTGTGCACTGGTCTTGAGCTAATTTGAAGATCACATGAATTTTGGAGGTCTGCAGTGATTGACTCTGCAGAAAGTTGGCGACCTCTTCGCACTATGCGCCTGAGTGTCAGCTGACCCCACTTTGTCATTTTACATGACCTACCACTTGCTGGCTGAGTTGCTGTCGTTCCAAAACATTTCCATGTTCTTATAGTACAGCTGACAGATGACTATGGAATATTTAGGAGTGAGGACATTTCACGACTGGATTTGTTGCACAGGTGGCCTCCTTTCACAATTCCACGCTGGAATTTACTGAGCTCCTGAGAGGGACTCATTCTTTCACAAATAGTCAAAAAAGTCTGCATGTCTAGGTGCTTGATTTTATACACCTGTGGCCATGGAAGTGATTGGAACACCTGATTCCGATTATTTGGATGGATGGATGGATGGATGGATGGATGGATGGATGGATGGATGGATGGATGGATGGATGGATGGATGGATGGATGGATGGATGGATGGATGGATGAATACTTTTGGCAATATAGTGTACATACAGCAGAATACATGTAATGAAACCATATTTGGTGTTTGAGTTCTTTTTGAAATGCAACTCCATACTGAGACTAACTAACTCAGGAAAAATTTTGATAATAGTTATATATATTATTTGAATATTTATGCATATATTATTTGAATATTTATGCAATGGGACAGCATAAGAAAAGTTCAAAATAAATAGTCAAAACAGTCTGCATGCCTAGGTGCTTGACTGTATACACCTGTGGCCATGGAAGTGATTGGAACACCTGGTTCTGATTATTTGGATGGGTGAGCGAATACATTTGGCAATATAGTGCACATTGATAGTGATATTTAGCAATACAAAGCCCTTCAAATTAGCATTGAATCTTTAAAAATAAAGGTTAAAATTTACAAGTGAGTATGAAGTGATATCTTCTATTCCTACCTACCCTACAACCACAGCAGTTTTACATTTACTGACCAAAACAATAAGAAATTCAAGCATGGACTGCCATCTCCAAGTCAGACTATGACACCAGCCATCTGAATTCTAAGTCTTTCTCATGTGAAAAAAAAGAGATTCCAGACCAGGAGTTTGGACATTTTAAAAATGAAACAAAGCCTAAATTTCTCAGACTTGTCTGAACCAATGAGCCAAAAAGTCAATTCTAAAAAAATAAATGACAAACTATTGAGTTGAACCATAATTTAGTTAATTTCTTTTTTAAAATATCTTCAAAGCAAATTCATCTAAAATCAAACGGCACATTGAAAAGCAATACCAACACATTTTCTTATATAGACATTTTAACCACATTTTTAATATTGTAAGACCATACCAATATCTTTGTACTTCTCATGTAATATTGTAAATGACACCTCCTCATTCCCTACTACTGCTGTTTTCATAGTGGATGTTTTCCATTTAATGATTTTAATTTTTTTAGATTCTTGCCATTGAGATTTATGAGATGTCACAACAAATTTAGAATGATGGGGGACACGCAAATGATTCACACCACAGAAATATGAACCAGTAGCCTTTGGCAGATTAGTCTTACTGCATGTACCACTGTGAATGTAAAACTGGAAAAAAAAAATTAATCCTGCTTGTGATTTTCTTCCTTTCTGAGCTTAGAAGTCAGAGAAGGAAATACATGTCCTACAAAATGAAGAATGAAACCCTTTGGTGTTACTCTCTGAACCATGATTCACTTAAAATAATGTTCTTTTCTCAAGTTATGAATAATGAAATATAGCAGTGTTTGAGGTACCCTATCACAGCATGACAGTATGCCCAGTTTGTCCATGTGTAATGTAAAAGAAGAGAGGGAAAAAAAATACTATTTTCTCACCTGTATGTTCTGAAAAAGAAATGATCATTTGTCTGAACTGTTTCATTCTCCTCCTGGCTATTTTGGTAGGGGTCTGCTTGAGTTGGTTGTCATTTTTCATCTCATATTAATATCACTCAAAAATGAGCCTTGCATTTTAACATGAAGAGTTATAATATTTATTGCTTTTTGACCTCTACAACAATACCATCACATGACCGAGTCCCTGAGAAGTTAGTTTGCATTTGCTGAAGGGCCCGTGGTGATGTAACACAATTTTGTAAAAACAAAATAATTTTTATGTTTTCTTTTGTCTTTGTCAAAACTTCATGTAGTTTACTCTTGTGTTCCTAATTTCTTAATTTTAGAGATCCTGTAACCACCATTGTAAAGTACTTGTCTTATAACAAAGAGATACTGAACAAATTAAGTTCCTTTCCTTGGTAACAGATGTTTGCGAATCTCATTCTTTCGAATTTATAACATAAAACGTTACCCTCGTCCCTTTTTTCTGTGGGCGGTTGGCCCTGTTCAAGCTCAGGTTGTCTACCAGAGGCCTGGGAGCTTCAGGGCTTTGTGCAGTATTTTTTTCTGCCCCTAAGACTGTCCACTTTTGGACTGAGGTCTCTAATGTTGCTGCAGAGATCTGCTGGAGCCACTCTCCGAGCTTGGAGGTCACAGCTCTGAGCGTTCCGATTACCACTGGCACCATTATTGCCTTCACCTTCCACATCTTGCCAATTACTTCCTTTAACTCCTGGTATTTGTCCAACTTCTGATGCTCCTTCTTGTTGATGTTGCTGGTGCTTGGGATAGCTACATCTAACTTTAACTTTTACTTCATTCAATTATTTTTTAATAAATAAATCAACAACTTAAGAATCTTTATAGGATAAAAACTAATTAGAATTTAAAAAATACAGTAAACCAATGAGAAAAGTAAAAAAAAAATACATACATGCTAAAAGAATACAAAATATATATAGCAAACAAACATAATAATGAATTTTCTAAATACACACTTGCAATAAATTAAATGCGTGTAAAATCATCGATTGATTACAAATTCAATTGCAGTAAATTCACCTGAACAACGAACAAAAAAAGAAAACAACAGAATTTTCTCAAAAAGCAGCAGAGAACAGGGATGGTTCAGGTTACCTGATCTAGCCCGAACCATAAGCTGTATTAAAAAGCTAGGTTTTAAGCCAAATCTTACAACTAGAGTGTCAGCATCATCAGCAGTAGCTGGGAGTTGGTTCAACAACAGAGGAGCCTGAAAACTGAACAATCTGCCTCCCATGGTGCACTTAGAAACTCTGTGAATCACTTTAGTCTTTCAGTTTGGGAGCGAAGTGCTTTGTTGGGATAGTTGGAACTATAAATTCTTAGAGATAAGATCTAGCTAGGCCCTTTAGAGCTGTATAAGTGAGGAGAAGAATTTTTTATTCGATTTTGTATTTATTAGGAAGCCACTGAAGAGACACTACAATTGGAGTTGTAGGATCTCTGCTTTTTATCTTCATCAGATTGCTGGCTGGAGCGTTTTGGATCAACTAGAACTGTTCAAGGCAACTTTGGCACATCCTACTAGTATGGGGTGTTTTCCTGATTTTTGCAGTATTTCGAAGATGAAAGAAAACAGATCTGGAAGCTTGATTGGTGAATGGTTTAAAGCAGGGGTCTCGAGGTCAAATGTCCTGCATGTTTTAGATACTTCCCAGCTCCAACACACGTGATTCAAATGAATGGTCATCGTCAGCATGTTATCAAGGTCTGCACAAGTCTGTTAATGACACAGTCATTAGTATCAGGCTGTGTTAAAGCAGGGAAACATCTAAAAACATGCAGGACAGCCGACCTCGAGGACCGGAACTGAAGACCACTGGCTTAAAGGATAAATTCTGATCAACGATAATGCTAAGACATTAGTTGAGAAGACAATCTTTCTCATTTATCACTACTGCTCTTTTCTAGATTTGGTCAACCACCATAATGTCTGATTGGTTAGTAATTACCAGTTAATCGGCCTAGATTTAGAAGTCCCACAGTAACTTTATCTCTTTCATTCTCCGTCACTCTTAGAGGTATATTCCAGCTCCTTGTTTGTAGCTTTCCTTGTATGCCTTATCTGTCAGCTTCTTACTTCCCACAATTATGTGCTGGATTGTCTCGGGGGGCATCTTTGTGCAGCTGGACCTTGTCTGGTGTGATAGACCCTGGCCTGCATTGCTCTTGTGCAATGTGTTCAGGATTCAGACATCAGGCAATGAAGTTGCAGATTGCAAAAAAGCGTATACCCCCCAACCCATTCTCCCCTTTTAGTAGGAAGTGTGACTAATTATTGACTAATAAACAGCGATTACACTCATGTAATAAAACATGAGAGTTCTTTCTATAGCTTTATTTTCAGTTGTGAGCTATGCCTTTGATCCCTAGGTCCAATCTTCAAAAACAACATAGGGACTCTGGCATCTGTTTGATGCTGAACAAGTTTAGACAGTCGTCTCTGAAAGAGTCATTTTGTTGGTAAAGAAGCAACTTTGTAGTGGAAGCAAGTTACTGTGATTTTCTTTCTCTGGTAAAGCAAAACGATGAAAAGTTAGCATCAGGAGGACTGTTTTGCTGGTGTTTTTGTTGAGCATGTCCTGGAGCTGTAGGGAGAAGTGTACTGGGAAAATGGTGCATTATGGAAGAAGTGAGGAAGGGAAGTGGCAGAAAGGAGGGAGGTCTTTGATGAGGCCCCGGGAGTGTCTCTAATGAGAAGTGATGTGAGGGAGCTGCTTCTTTCTTTCACAGCAAACAGAGCAGTGCCACACTGTTATATAATCAAGCCAAAGACATAACCAACGGCTGTAATTAAAAATCACAAAATCACCATTCTGCTCCATGTCTTCAGAAACTCAAACTCCAGCAGAGACGACAACATTATCAAAGGCCTGTTTTGACCGAGCAATCGACAGTGTGACGTTCCCAGAAACTGAGATGAAGCATGACTCTGATGAGTCATTTTAACAGCTATCAGGAAGACTAACAATAATATGTGTAGCCTCAAATGAAATAGCAAGTCAGAAATATTTAAACATGCTCTATTTTTCCCAAAATAACTACTTTTAAATTATTTTTACATTTTTTACACAGACATACTATATTTCAATTACCACAACTGGTAGGAGATATAATAAGATTGTGTAGTTGACTGTTAATGTGTATTTCAGTCAACCTATTCTACAATAAATACCTCTGATAAGTTTGTACTTCAGGACCTCGGCACAGTGAAGGTGTGATTGAAAGGATCTCCACAGTAAAGACTGGATCAAAACAGATCACATCAGGATCAGAGTTCTTACAGTGCCATGTAGCTCTGTTACAGAGGACACAGTGTGGTTGCTCATCCTCAGCATAGAAAAATCCTCATAATGCACATTGACTGAGCTGCAATCCTGTATTACTTCTCAAACCGCTGAGGGTGTAGATTTGCAGAATGGGAGATGGGGAAATATATCAGGACAGCAGAACCAGAGGAAGGACAAAGCTTTCCTGTTTAAGGGCAGCAACATGCTTGACAGTTGCCAAGGCAGAGATAGTCATTGATTTGCTATGCAGAGGGACGTATGTGAGCACAAACCTTTGCTTGAGTCGCTTGCCTCCACTACTACAACTTATGATGAGTTCTGTGAGGCAAGAATTCAAGTTTTAGTGTCTTTGGCCTCGTGTTTCTCCAACAAGTTTATCCCTCTCTCTCCCCCATTATAAGCATCGCACAATATTCTAACTGACTGAACGTGTCCATGTGCTTATGAGAGGCCACATGTTTGTGTGTGGGTGTGTGCACGTGTGTGTATGCATGTGTATGTGATCTGTAAAAGATCTGCCAGCACTCTGTTTTCATTTTACTTAATAACAAACACATATTGGCATGACTTTTTTGCTCTGCTGCAATAAATACATCAAACTCTTCCATCAGTTAACATTTCAGCACATTACGCTACCCTTTTAATGCTTCTCAGGGGAATAAATGTGAGGTCTGTGCTTATATGTGCGTGGGCAAAAGTGTGCAGACGTATCAGACAGAATGAGAACATAACATGATAAATCCCATTAATTTGAGACCATTATCTACTGCAATTGTGTGACTCACAGCTTGCCCTCTTCTTATCAAAATGGTGAAAATGTATGGACATCAAACAATTTTTAGTTACCAGTTTATTAAACAATCGATAGAAAGAGAGCTGTTAAAAGAAACAGATGAGGGAAGGAAACAAAAAGATATCACTCACACAAAATGAGATACAGTAAAGAAACAACTGGAGGCTCAAGAAACTAATAACCCCAGTGATAAGAAAAGGTTAAATTGATTTTTATAAAGCCTTCTGCAGTGCTACGCTGTCACCAACGCCAAAAGGAAATGAGTGACACATGTTCAAAGGTTATTTGCTGCTTATTTTTTAATTTATTTTTATTTTTTACATCACTAGATTTTTTCTTTTATAACAACAGTTCTACAGTCATATTATATTAATGAGAATATAGAAAGCCGCAAGAATAATGCCCCATTATGTTGTCACTGTTGTATAATTAATAAACTGCTGGGAAGGAGAGCGAGTGGGTGTTGAAACGAAAAGGTAATTAACATTTGACTGTTTTACAATATTTTCTATTATTAACACAAGCAGAAAGTTAAATGAAAATAACAACTGCATTCAATACAAGTATAAAACAATATAACATCAATAAGGAGTTAAAATTAGAACGCGTTTTGAGCCAGATTCAAATCTAAGCTCGTGTCACACCTGGATATTGCTAATTAAAAATCAATGCTTTAATGCTGCTTCATCAACACAACCCATTTCACAGGCCACGTGCACGTGGTTCGCTTCAGTTTTTAATTATGCTTCACATGCTAATATAGGAAATAAACCTAACATTTACCAGACGGGACACCTTTTCATTTCACGGTGGGATGCTCTCTTGTGTTCATGAAACAAATGAGTGCATCTGCCAGTGCATTAAACAGGGATGATGAGTGCCTCCTTAACATCAGTGCTTAATTAGTTTTGTTTTTTGTTTTTTTTATCCCCAAATCTGCCAGATACCTTTGAACTAATGATGCTATGTATGTCATTTGTGCATGTTTGTTTGCCTACATATGTGGCCCCGCGTTAGTCATGGTGTAACCCTGCCTTTTAACTGTAATGAGTTGGGATAGGATCCAGCAGACCCCTGTGACCCTGTACAGGATCAAGCGGGTATAGAAAAAAGGTGGATAAGGAAAAAAATGTGGTGGAAAAGTGGTCTTTATCAACCTCAGATGTATAACAACAGTTTACGCTTCCACACATGAGTAAAATGCATTGACTTTAAGAAAGCCATACATTTTACAACAAGACAATGCAAAGCCATTTTCTGCACACGATACAAAGATATGGCTGAGGAAGATGAGGGTACCGGCACTGAATTTGACTGCTGGCATTGTTGACCTGTTCAAATGAGATTTTTCTTTCAAAATTTCAATGAATGGACGCTGTGGAAAGCGAGGAAGCATGGTCATTGTCTAAGCAAAAGCTCTCGGGACGGCAGCACGTCCAGGCAGCATGCCAAAAAGTTGAGTTTGCCCCAATGTTATGTAAATCAAAGTGCCCATCGCGAGGGCTTGATCCAATCCGAGTAGACGTCGTAATCTACGTCACTGCATTGAATAGGAGGTTTCTCCTTATGGTCTGTTGCTCAGTGGTGTTACCGGAGATGACTCTGTTCCACATTAAAAACCTTGGAGGAGAAACTGATATGAACCTTTGCTGCCTATTGGGTCAGCGAGTGGATGAATGAGGCTGAATGAGGAAGGTGACAGGGGTTGAGAGCAGGGGTACTTTTATATGAAATGAGATATGTGGTTGCGTTTGCTGTTTATATTTTTGCAATACAACAAAATAGCGGAGTGAAAAATAAACCTTACATGATTTTTAGGTGCAGACCTCCAGAGCACACCCCCATGTCACAAAATAGTGTAATCAATGCATCTGTCTCATTAGTATACCCCAGTGGTCGGCAACCCGCGGCTCCAGAGCCGCATGCGGCTCTTTAGCGCCGCCCTAGTGGCTCCCTGGAGCTTTTTCAAAAATGTTTGAAAAATTGAAAAAGATGGGGGAGGTAAATATATTTTTTGTTTTAATATGGTTTCTATGGGAGGAAAAACATTCTTAACGTTTTCCAATGCTGTAAAAGTGTAGAATAAATATTTAATTTCAACATTTCTGTCAACAAAGATGTGCGTCATAGCCTGCGACACACGTTTCTATCAGCAGGGCGGGATGCCAGGCAGGTGGCTGTTGTAAACAAACCGGCGGCTGTGTGATGGGCCATGGATCCCAAAGGGAAAAAGAGAAAAATAACTGAGGAGAACAGAGGATTCAACGTTTCTTGGACCAAATCATTTGCATTCATTGCCAATGCGGAAGGATTGCCTGAATGTTTGCTCTGAAGTGAGAAGTTGTCAAATAACAAGAAGAGTAATGTGGAAAGACATTTCCAGGGAAGGCATGCTACATTTGCAGCCGAGTACCCAGTTGGGAGTGAGAGAAAAAGTGCGATTGGAGAAATTCTGGAGAAATTAGAGGAGCGCAAAAATAGATTTAAAAAGTGGATTGCATCTCCAAACACCACTACTGCTGCAAGTTTTGTTGCAACCCGGGAGATAATAAAGCACAGAACACATATCAGAACACCTATTTGCAGACTTCAAAAACAAAACCGAGATAATACAAAAAAGTAAAGACATGCCTCTCTCCGCTAAGACAGTGAAGCAAAGGGCCATTAAAATGGCAGGTAACATCACAGATCAGCAAATCCAGGACATTAATTCAGCGCCAGCATACTCAATTGTGATGAGTCCCGTGACGTGACCGATATTGAACAGACTGCGCATTTATGCAGGTATGTGAACTCCGATGGGCCTATAGGGGTGTTATTGTGTTTTGATGCTCAGGTCCGAGGATAGCTGCATTGGTTGCGTGTCAAAAGAGAACAGGATGCTGCTGCATTTCAGCCTTGCACTGACTTGCTTAGCATTTGCACAGAAATCAAACTTCAAAACTGTATTAGTTTGATTTTATATACTTTATCTTTTCAAAAGGCTGCTGTTTTATTTTTATAAATGCAGGCTGCGTTTTCTCGCAATGTTTGTTGCACGTTTCATTTTGATGTTGTTTTTTTGGAATCCTCAAAATAGAAATGACATCAAAAATCGGATTTCTTTATTGCATTTCTTTAATTTCATCAAAGCAATAAAACATAATTCATTAATATTGTAATGAAGTTAAACTTGAGGCGGCATCATACAACAGAGTAGTCACGTAGTGCGTCATTCTCCACAGGATGCACTGCAGGAAAAATAAACATTTAATCATGAAGGCTTATTATGTATTTGTAGCCAACTTAGTCATTGTTATAGTAGGCTAATATAGATATATACAGCATGTGTTGCCTTCATTATAAGGCTTATATAAGGCTTTTAATTTTTTGCGGCTCCAGACATATTTGTTTTTTGTTTTTTTTTAAGCAGAATTTTAAACCATATTAGTGAAATATGTACTGGAGGCATATTTGAAATGTTAATTCTTAAACGTAAACTGTAAACATGACAGGTTTACATCATAATTAAAAAAAAAAATGGCATACAGGGTAATAATGCCAACAACACTTTTAAAATGCTTCCAAAATAGTTTTTGAGTTCATCTATTGAACAGCTTTTTTTTAGTAATATTAATTCATAGCGTTATTGAAAATAATTTAGTAGTTGTGATGCAATTCATAATAGGGAAGGCAGATACATTTCAGTGTTTTATTCCGAACAATATTAATGCTTCAAAAGTCGTTGAGTGTAATTTCTATCCAGATGGACATTTGCAGGGTAGTGTGAAGCTCAAGTTAAGTTAGACCCACTAAACCCATTTGCTTCAAAACAACGTGTTCAGTCAAAGTTGAAAAGGAAATAGTTAGAACTGTCTTTCTAAGAAATGCTCCATTGAGACATTAGGCGGTTTTGTTAAGTCATGAAAGTAATAATCATTATTAATACTGATTATTAATAATAATAATCAGTGTCTCCCTTCAGGATGTCACAGGTATCAAATACTAGAAGGTTCTATGATTCCCAAAACTGGAAAGCTGGTCAGTTTAGATGCTGAACATAATTTTCTATGTGCAAAAGAAATTTGTTTTAAATGAATGTGTGTATGTGTGTGTGTGTGTGTGTGTGTGTGTGTGTGTGTGTGTGTGTGTGTTTTCTTTTAGAAAACCTACTATTGTTTATTAAAATGGGTCTTTTACTTCTTTACTTACAGTGCAGATATAACAGACAGTAGCAGGTTCTTTAGATTTTCTCTTAACTACTGTTATGCACATATGTGCATTTATAACAGCAAACCCTATGTGTATACCTCTGAGAGCATAATGATTTATTTATTATACTTCTAAATAAAAGCTTATTATAATTGCTTATGTTTAGCAAGAGACAAAAAAAGCATTGCTTACATGTTATTAAATGGTAGCTAAAGGGTCACTGTTTGACCCAAAGGTGTCTGAACCAAGCAAGAAAATAAATACATAAATAAATAAAGAACCTGGGGACATACAAGCAGAGGAAGTCTCTGCAGATAAATACACCACCGTATACTTTAACGGTTGCAGGGAAAGAACATAATTGAAGAAGATCACAGAGGCAGAAGTAATAAAGCAAAGTGTTTTAATAAAAACAAAGGTGCTGCAAGTGTTGAAATAAAAATAAAAATAATAATTTTAAAGAAGACATCAAATTTGTAGCACAAAGGAAGCTTAAGAACTAGTTCTAGATCTTCTGGACGTCAAGTTGGCAGCATTAAGTTGTGTTAAGGAAATGGAATGAAATTATTTCTACTGGTGGTCATCTTCTTGAAATATCTGCATTTGTTTGTACAAATACCCCAGAGGCATCGTTTAAAGTTCAGGATTAAGTTCACAACCTTCCAATACTTTTCTGTGGGTGCAGATGTCTGAGCTCTGGTCCCTGTGCAACTGATACGCAACAGCCACTGACTCATTTGCGTTTGAGGGGCAGGTCTTAAGACCCATTCTTGCTCCTTTATGTCTTAAATAGGTAAATAGGTCTGTTTCAAGTGTTGTCCTACATCACTGACCTCATACTTCCATGTGTCTTTTCTGTTACCTTGGTTGTTGAGTCAATTCATCCACCAGGGGCAGTGCTGAGTCCAGAGTTCACTTCCCTTCGTTCTGGTGTCGGTTTCAGACGCCTGTTGGTGGCGGAAACGCAACACTACAAGCTTGTTTGCAACTCCCCAAAACCACTAGAGGAAGAAGAAGAAAAAGCTTAAGAAGAACCAGTTTCAGCAAACATGGCGACGATGGAGGAGATTATGTTAATAAACGCTCTTAGAAAGAGACATAAAATGAGGCAGCGCAGTAGATGACGGTGGTCTGTTTGAACATTAAATACATTTCGGCACATGGATGACGAATTCCTCTTCTTCTACTCTGGTTTGTTCCTTTTGCTGGTCGCATGTTAGTTATACTGCTCGACACGTCATGGAAATTGCCTAAAAAAACCCCAAAAAACAGGAGAGTAAGCTAAACACAAAACATGAGTCCAGATCCAAACAAGAACAGAGCACAAGCAAACTAAGACTAAAGAGAAGTCAACTAGACTCAGGTAAACCAAGTTTAAAAACGTGGCACACACCTCTAGTAACATATTTGCGAGTGCTAACATTCGTATAAGCGTACTGTTTTACATTACATGCTGTGATGAAATTAAAACTAAGTTTAAATCTTGGAACATGTCAATTTTTTATACCTTAAAAGGAATTTACAACGACCTCTGAAAGGGTTTGCTAATCCATAAACTCCTGGCAACCATTAAAGCCATAATCATTCAGGGCCCTTTGAAACACCGTCTTTTACAAGGTCTTTCATTAAGCTTCATTAATTAATTAACCTTGTGCTAGTTTCAAGTGACCTCCCCAAGATTTGCATACAGATAATGGTAACTCATTTACTTAATGTGTAGAAACGTACTGTGACATATGAGAGCTGTCAGCAACACCTGAAGAAACTCTCAGCTGCAGGTGGAGATGAAAACATGCATTTAAACGATCTATCTATCTATCTATCTATCTATCTATCTATCTATCTATCTATCTATCTATCTATCTATCTATCTATCTATCTATCTATCTATCTATCTATCTATCTATCTATCTATCTATCTATCTATCTATCTATCTATCTATCTATCTATCTATCTATCTATCTATCTATCTATCTATCTATCTATCTATCTATCTATCTATCTATCTATCTATCTATCTATCTATCTATCTATCTATCTATCTATCTATCTTTTCACAGCAGAAACTGCTGTGTTTGAATGATAACTGAGTCACACTTGGGCAGGAGGCACAGGGTGTAAATCCTCTGACTTCCTGTCCAAGTTTGACACCTGAAGAAGGAAGAGAGGAGAGATGACATATGATACTGTCATCTAGGCCTCACAGGGCAGAACGCTTGGTGGAATTGAGAGAAATGAAGCAAAAATATCCTCTGGCACATGCCAATAAACAGGTACACAGTCACTCGTACTGTACTTGCATATACAAGAACCATCTACCGGCTACCTAAAAGTAATGGATCATTTACTGGTTTTCATGTATCATCGTCATGTATCACTTTCAGTTAAAGAAAAAAGGCCCTGAAGAATCATCCTAATATGATTCATGTAGGAAAGGCAAGACAATCTGGCCAAATATAGAGCAGTGCATGTGAAACTAAAACAAAAAAAAAAAACATAATAATTACAGAAAACATGATCTTACTTCACTTACATCATCAAAACAAGACAAAACAAAAAACAAGGAGAAACATGTGAGTTCAAATTGGTCAACTCTTGATGGTAACATGCATGCAATAAGTATTTAAGCAGTTGCAGGGTTGAACATGTTCACGGACTTCAGTTTCCTGCATGGTTCAAAAACCTAGCGGCACAATGAACTATTGGAATTAAAGACAGTTTATTTCATCCTTTGGGGCCGTAGCTATTTAAAAAAAGATCATTTGCATTCATTAAATTCATTATTTTTGTTCACTTTAATTTATTTTTTTTTGGGAAATTACAAATCAGGTGAACAAACACTACAAGAATAAAAATGCAGCACAGAGGAGCCTAAAAAGTTCAGTTATTACAGAGGAGCCTAAAAAGTTCAGTTATTTCAGTGGTTTTAAAAGAGGTCTCATTACAGGCGTATTATTATCATTTTGCTGAAAAAAACATTGTGTAGTGGTAAATTAGTTTAGCATGAGACAAAAGTGTCATATGTTTTTCTTTTTCCTAAACCAGTTTGAGGCCCAAAGAAATAGTCTTATTTCATCACAGTTCAATCCAATGATGTATCAACACTGCAACATCTCTTACCTGTGAACCTGAGCTGCTTCCACCCTCGCTTTTTTTTTTTCTCTTATTTTTTTCTTCTTCTTTTTTCAGGCCAGTTTCTTGTGATGTATGGCTGCTGCTGCTTTTACCAAGAGAGTTGAAATGGTTCACAGTGTGTTTACCTTTCTGCTCCACGGTGCAGCCTCAGCAGCTGCTACTGTAATAGCAGATAGCACTGTTTAGGGATTTGGGGCGAAGTCTGCACAAGTAGACTTCACTAAATGGATGTGGATGTTATTTGATACACACCCCTTGGAAAGATGTGCACATATCTGTACTGAATCAGAAACACTCAAGTAAGAAGCTTGAGTATGAGTGTGTGGTACAATGTGCTGTCTGGTTGTGGCAGTGATAGATGCTACAAGGTGGCAATTCCTGAAGAATGTGATCGAAGCGTACAGGAGCTGATGGGCTGCCACCAATATACATTTAAATCTAATTCAGGCCAGGTGATGGATTTTCACTGACAATGCAGCAGCCTTGAGTGAGTGTTGAACATTCATTCAAAGATCTTTACACACAAACACAACAAGAAAAGGGTTTAACTATTTATTACAGCTTTTAATCACATGGTCGTTACTAGGAGGGATTACCGATGAAATCTTGGCGAAAAGAAAAGTGTACATACATATATATATATATATATATATATATATATATATATATATATATATATATATATGTATGTGTATGTGTATGTGTGTGTGTGTGTGTGTGTGTGTGTGTGTGTGTGTGTGTGTGTGTGTGTGCTGTGCATTGTATTTTACAGTTTATTACATCTGCAACGCTTTTTGTTTCTCCATACCACAAGTTGGCTGAAGGGTCATATTTCCTGAAACGCACAGACATTAATCTCACGATATAAAAAATAAAGGCATTAAGCACAATTTTCTGGGCACTTTGCTTACCACTATATTATCTGTCGCATTGTTATAAATTTCATCTTGTAGGCAACATCCCTGGATGTGGCTACAGTCCTGCAGACCCTCTGTTTCTGAATACAGTTTTTAACAGTAGTCACAGGAACATCAAGCTGCTTTGAGATGGTCTTGCAGTCTTTACTCTTGTATTTTCTTTCTGATCTCCTGAGACAACTCTCTCCTTTGCTCTCTCTGGTCCATGCGGTGAACACTATTATACCAAAACAGCAGAGTGATGACTTGTAACCCTTTAAATGGACAGACTGACTGCAAGATTGAAGGCAACTGCAATTCTGATTACAAGACAAACTTGAGTTGACGCTGGAATGAATCAATAAAAATAAAAACAAAATGAAAATGATTTTAAAATGTCACTATGGTCATTAAATTTCCCATTTCTTTAATAATTTGTTGTCCTGGCTTGTCAGTACTACTCCTTCCTTACAACTACCACAATTTAAAACAACCACATGGGATTTAAATGTGAATGTTGATGTTTGAGCCATGACAGAAGTACAGTGGCCCTGAAGTGCAAAGCACAAATTAAAATTAACAAAAAAACAGCAAAAGAGAAAACGACAAATCAAAAAACATGACAAAACAGAAAACACAACGGCAAATGCAAATTTACAAGTGGCTTAATGTAGTGATTTTGCTTTTGTCATTGTGTTTTTTAATTTGAGTTTTGGTTTCTCTTTTGTCGAGAAAAGGTAAGTGTTCCTAAATTTGTAATTGTTTATTGGAAGTTTGCGTCTGTATTTAAAAAGGATCCATTAACTGATGCCTAGCATAAGATCACAATGTAAAAGTAAAAACATTAATACAGAGCATAACAGTGATGAATCAGAAAATGAGCTAATTACAACTGTGTCTGGACATGTATGAGTGTTAAAAAAATGTGTGAGCCTCTGCATTTAGCTTAATTTCATAATGATTTATTTAAGTTGCAGAGATCAAGGCCGTCTATGGGCCTCTAAGCCTGGTACACATCTGACATAATGACAGCATTGGGATTTAAGTATAGGATTGATATGGTAAAAAAGTCAATGGTTGTACAAATGTTGGGATACAAAGCAAGGCTTAATTTCAAGTTCAAATCTGTCTTTGCACACAGCTTTATAATTTTCACTAAAATACATTTAAAAATGTGCATAAAAACTATAGAATATGAATTTTAAGGCATGTGATTGATGTAAAATGTTATTAAAACATTTTTGAACCTATACCAGTCTTTTAGGTTGTTAATTAAATGTCATTGTTCATTCCATTTCGTTCTAGTCACTTGTAAAAATATGATGATATGACCACTACTTGGAAAGGAATAGGAACTTAGAAGTGAAATCAATAACTCATTGTGCATATGGAGACTTTCAGAGTTCAGTCAAAGGGCACAACAGTGTCACCAAGGTTTGTTAAGGCTCAGCAGAGATGTACAATTTTGTCCATCAAAGTTTTATCGACATCCGTGGTCAGTAAATAATCTGTACGAGAGGGCCACCAAGGAGTTTGTGATGCTGACGTGCACATGCTATGACTCCCTCCTTATGGATGTGCACATTTGCTATTTTTCTTGTGTCGATGACACCGACATGGAAAGTTGCTTCCTGCCTTTCATGAAAGCAGGAATCTTAACTTCTGCACACAAAGATCCAACACTGTCATGACATGGCTGGAGGATACAGAGGTGATGGACAACCTGAGGAAATAATAAAGGCAATTTTCTAACTAATTTTGTATCACAGGGTGGTTTACTTTTTATAAATAGATTAATTGATTATAGCATCATTACACTCATACAGCTTTTATTGTCATTCAGCGTTTGCTTTTCTTTTTTTTATATACCTTTTGCCTTCTCTCTTTTTGTAATCATTCCACTTTTTATAAATTAAAGCCAACAACACCTTGCACTCTCCGATGTATTTGAAACACAAGCCTAGACGTTAAGAAACATATATCCAAGCAGGACAATGGATTTTACACAGCAGGACCATTAACTGGTGTGCACTGATTGAAAGAATCTGATATATTTAGGTTTGTTATCTTACCTGATATGACTTGGACATTGCAAACTCTCAAGACTCTTTAGAGAGATGATTGGTTGCTTTCCACCACATTATTTCTCGAAATCCATGAATCAGGTTGATTTTCTCTTCTGTGAAACTTTTGTGGTCTAGTTTTCGGTGCGTGACAACCCACGGTATTTAACCCTCCGGTCGTGTTCGCATTCAGCCCCCTACTTTAGTGTTCCCGGTCAAAATTGACCGGTCTGTTTTAACTGCTCTTAAATTAGCACACAAAAAAAATTTCACCACCAATTTTTTTATTAAACATTCTTTAGTTGAGAACAACATTTAAAAGTAGTGTCTAACAACAATTTGTAGATGTAAACATTAAATAACATCAGTGAAAATACAATTGGGCACTGAAAATGAACTACAAAATGAACATATAATACAAAAAATAAATGGAAAACCAAACACCAAACTCAACAGGGTGTGTGTGTGTGTGTGTGTGTGTGTGTGTGTGTGTGTGTGTTTGTGTGTGTATTCATGCACATGAGTGGCATGTGACACTCAGGTCAGAGTGGGCCTTGCAAACATAAGCATTACATTTGCAGCATGTCAGGCTCGTTTTGATGTCTCTAGGGGCACAGAGGCCACAACGCTTCCTTTTCTGGCAATGTCCTTGTTGGGGGAGAGCAGCCAGGGCAGCGGCTGGGGCTGGAGTGCGCATGCTCCTAACCAGACTGGCAGAGGCTGGTGTGCGGGGAATGTGCTGCCGTCGCTGTATAAGAGGAGTCACCAAAGCTTTCCCCAGGTCTGCGAGGAAAAGTCTCCTCTTGAAACTTTTCCCCTGATTCCAGGTTGGGTCGATTGCTGTCCACACCACATACGCGTTGAAAGCTGACACATCCAGGATGTTGTGGAACAGTGCCACAGGCCAGCGAGCCGTCATCCGCTTACAGGTGTATGTACCAGTAAGCTTATCAAGGCAGTCAACGCCTCCCTTATTCTTGTTGTAGTCCTGGATCATCAGGGGCTTCCTGTCCTCTGTGGTGCTGACAGCGGCGTCTTTGTGTACTGTGCTCATCAGGATGACATTTCTGTTCTTCTTGGGAACGTATGACACAAGAGTGTGAGTGTCAGTGAATGCAAATTGTGATGAGAGTGCCTGTCTTCCTCTGGTCGATACCAGCGCAGGGGGAAGTTCAGGCTTGTTCTTCCTCACTGTCCCTACCATGGTGAGCTTTCTTTTCAGTAGCTCCTGACCAAGAGCATGTGATGTGAAGAAGTTGTCACATGTAATATTATGCCCTTGGAGACCGGTTGTCATGTCCAGCACAACACGCATGCCCTGGTTTTTTTCAGCCCTTCCAGTACTAGGTTTCCCCATGTATACCTGCATATTCCAGGCATAGCTGCTCCTGGCGTCACATGCTGCCCAGATCTTTATGCCATATTTTCCTGGTTTACTTGGAATGTACACCTCGAAGGAACAGCGACCTCTGAAAGTAACCAGGCGCTCATCAACTGTCACCTCAGGGCCTGGATTGTACATAAGTGGTAGGCGCTCCACCCACTTGTCCCAAATATTCCTAATAGCAGCCAGTTTGTCATTTCGCCAGCGGATGGATCGTGTATCTCTGTTGTCAAATCGAATAATTCTTGAAATGACATGAAACTGTTGTAAGGACATGGTTGCCCGGAATATAGGCCTGCCAGACTCTTCATCCCACAGACTTTTTGTAGCCTCATCATTTGAGCGATACACTCCAGCTAAAATCAACAGACCTATGTAGGCTTGGAGGTCTACCAGGTCAATTTCTCTCCAGGTGTCCCCAAACACACGCTTCCCCTCCAGATTTGTCATCTCAAGTATAATTCCCTCAATGGACTCTGGTAAAAAGAGTTGGAAGCTGGACTTGATGTCATCCACACGAGATGCTGCATAACGCGTTGGTCCTGGTGTCATCTTTATGATGTTTTCCACTCTCGCTCTACCTCCTCGGTCCTGGGGGGATGATGACCAGAGCAAGTGTCCACTTTTGGACTGAAATGTTTCCTCAGGTGCCTGTTCTTCAGGTGCCTCTCCCTCTCCATCTGTTGACTGGTCAGTCTCCTCAGTCTGGTTCAAAATCTGTGATGTCTTCCAATTCCGAGACATCCTCCTCTATCTCTGGTTCAAGACATTGTGTGTGTGTGAGTGAGTGTGTGTGTGTGTGTGTGTGTGTGTGTGTGTGTGTGTGTGTGTGAGTGAGTGTGTGTGTGTGTGAGAGAGTGTGTGAGTGAGCTGGGGCAGTGTGTATGGGGATGTTTTCTGTATGTTGAATGAATTTACTCTGGATACCCATTCATTTCCTATGACGGTCACTTTTGACCGGGAACACCACAGGTGTAACAAGGTTGATTAAAACACTCAAAATTGAATGAAATAGGTGATCATCACTTTTATATGTTCAAGTACACAGTGTGAAGGATATCATAAGGTCTTGAGGTAATCAGATGTAAAACATAATATTTATGAGTATTATAAGTTGTAAAACGGTCAGATTTGACCCGAACACGACAGGAGGGTTAAAAGAAAGAAAGACCAATATCACCATCTAATCTCTTCCCACAACCAACAATGCCACAAAAGTGGCGATAACGAAACTAAAACAAAGAAACAATCCTTAATGTGTGTAAACAAAGGTGGAGGTATCTGCTGCGGCTGCCTGTTCTCCAACATGGCGCCCGCTCCCCGGATCACGTGGATTGTAACATCTAATCATGAGGCCTGAAACCATATCCAGTTCACATGACAGCTATGTCCTGCTTCAAAATATGCCTTAACAGCAGCGAATGTGTTATCACCCGCAGCGCTCATATTTCCAAAACGTGTATGGGTACCTACCTTTTCCGGTTTGGCGAAAAGTCACAACATCCATCCGTCCATGTTCTTTACCCAAAAATTACAAAACAGGACAGAAGCAAAATCACAGCGACATCAAGTCATGTGTGCCTTAACTTTTGCAGTTGTGCTTTCTCTTTTGTCGTGTTTTCTCTTTTGTTGTTGAGTTTTTTAATTTGTCGATGTGCTTTTTCTTCTGTTGTTGTGATTTCCACTTTGAGCCACAGTACAGGAGCTTAGCTCGATTAGTCCTGGCTTTTTTAGAGTCTGGCTAACACTTATAAAACAGACAGGTAAAGATTTACAATGATCCTATGCAACTAATGTATCTCCAAATTAAAAAAATAAAATGACAATAATGATAATAAGACACAAAACCTGCTAATTTGTCTAAAATCCATTTACTGTGGAACTGATACTGTATGCAGTATTACAACTGAAGAAATATTTTAAAATTGTAAAAAATAATACCAAAGAAGCAACTTTTTAATAACTTTGTTCCCATTTCAAGAAAAAAACATTGTGTCATATGCAGTAATTGTAAAAAAGCATGACTAAATGCCACAAATACAAAGAGTCCCATGATGCTGATGAGTGTGAAGATGAGTTAGCCAAGAAGTGTAAGAAACACACCAACGCTACAACACTTCCACTTCGTTTTTATACTCAGTGTGAGAAGCATGTACACAAGTTCTCTTTTAAAATCTGTCACAGCCATTACTAATGATAGCAGCAAGCCAGACCAACGAGTACCTTGTAAACACTTCATAGTCATGTCACCTTCAGTGCTGGCCAAATGTTCCAATGGTAACTCGATGTATCTGCTTAAATACTTTACACAGAGACGTTCACTTCTCTGTACATTCACACTCTGTACCTTCACTTTGAAGCTTACAGCACAGTAACTGTGGATACACACCCACAAATGTGGCATTTGCTATTCAGTCTATTCCATAAACACAAGCATACATACAACACTTTCCTACACAGAGAACCATACTGTGTGTTAAGCGGTAGAGCACAGATGGCAGCCACCTGGTGTGTGCTGGTGGGCTCCTGCGAGGACCTTGGACAGGATATGGCCACACTTACAGATGGTGACCCACTGAGAGTGGACGGGAGATGAACGTGCTGGCTATTGATTTGCTCAGATCAATGATTCACAACCTGGTCATCTGACATTAGGGGAGTTGTGTCCACCGAGATGGCACATTGGCTTTGCACGCTTGGCACACATTACTGTATATACAGGGTACCTTCACTTCAGTAAATAATTTAAAAGCCCTGGGAAAATACTGGTGTGAAATATTTCTATTGTGGGTGCAAGTACATAGTTTTATTCTATTTTACTTAACCGAAGTCACAAAATGAAGATAGAATGTGTATGTGTATATATATATATATATATATATATATATATATATATATATATATATATATATATATATATATATATATATATATATATATATATATATATATATATATATATATATACAAGGATCAAATAAATTAATTCCTTCCTTATTGCTGTTTGCTTTATATTATAAAAGGGGATGCATCCAAGTCTCAAAGATGTGGAGGTTAACGATCTTTACAGTCCAGGAGGATCCTTCTTCTCACTCAGTAATCTGGAGTGTTGAAGTTGTAAAGTCACAGTGGGAGAAAACGGTGGGGTGGATATGTTAATTTGCAGAGGCAATTAATGTTGAAACCCCCAGAAGCCGTTTAAGTTTCTTTGGCCATTAATTATGCACTTTGTACATAATAAGATATCCTCCTATACTGAAAAATGAAACAAGCTAATTAGTATCCCCTAAAATTAGTCATTTTTCTTCTTAAGACATTTAAATAGGACAAGCACTGGAAATAAAGTATGTGAAACCAAGCCAAGTTATCTTTTAACCTCGCTGTCATTCCTTGCTCATCGTTCATTCCTACATCTTCCAATCATGACTGTGAAAGCAAGCTCAGGCTTTTTAAGAGTTTATTATTAATGCGCCTGCACAATGTGCTGTTCAGATTGTCAGCGTTAATAAGGAGATTTTGCACTCGCTGTTCAAAAGATGAAGCAAACACACTGAACTTCCTTGTCAAGAGTTGAATTACTTTATCTCAGTGTCTGTTTGTAACTTCTAAAGTAGTCCCCTTGTCGGAGTTACCTTTGGCGCACCTAATTATTCATAAAGGTCATTCTGGGATCTAAAGTAAAGCTGAAGGGAGGAAGAAAGAGGTGCTTGTTGAGTTCACTGTCATTTCCACTGTCTTCTCTATTAAAGTCAGAACAACACTTAGCTCTCCATTCTCATGAGTCAAAACGTTGTTAGAGGTTTGTCAAAAAGTTAGCTCACAAGCTTCTTCTTTTATGTAATTTTTCAGAATGCACTGGACCAGTAAGGCGTCTTAAACGCAAAATGCTGTCAGGCCGGTGTTGGCATCATGAATACATTTAGGAGGTTTGGGTAGAGCATCCCAAGACTGAACTCCTTTCACTCCCTTTGAAAGTGTTCACTCAGCAAATACACCGCTGAATCTCACTGGGTGTCTGTGCGAGTTTTCATGATTGCTGTTTTCTTTTCTTTCTTTTTTTTTTATGGCCCATGTGAACTAGAGACTGAATTTGGCCAAGTCAGTTGAGAGCGAAGGCCAGAGTTTTAGCCTGGATGAGCTGGCCAGTTCCCGGTTGGCTTCCTGCACATGTTAATTGGCCAGCATTTAGGTTTTTTCTTTTTTTTTTTTTTTTTATCATAACTCCTATTTTCATTATTTTTCCGTGTAGTTTCACATCACGTCTACAAAGGTGGAGATGTCAGTGTGTACAATTTCAACCTCCTGGAAAAAAAGGTTGATGATTAAATAGGACATAGGAAAAACGAGTTACTTTTTCTGCACTTAAAAGCATCTATTTATAATTTATAAAGTGATGAACAACTCAAAACCTTCCACATACTACAAACCTGTCCCTTTATTTGGTGCTGCTTAAATCAGGTAATTTGGTGAGCTGTTCAGTGTACTGCTGCATCCTAGACCCAATCAGAGTACCCAGGCTGTTCATATTTGTCTCCCCATAAACGTCATATAATGCTGGATTTATTGTAAGTATAGAAGCAGGAAGTTGAAATTTAACATTAATGGAAAATTATCATAGACAGTTATATAGTTTTTTTTAACTTATGAAATTAACTAACAGTGCTCTACAACTTTGTAATGTTTTCTATCCTAAATTTTCAAACTGAATTCAGAACTTTTTAAAAATTTCTTTGCAGCTTGAAAAATTAACAATCTGATTACCCATGTTGTTTTTAAATTGATAATCGGCACAATGCACAAGAACCTGCAATCACAAAACTGTACCTGTAACAGTAATAGCCTTTGCCTCTAAAAACATAGCAAGACAAATAGGAATGAGTCATACCATATATCAAAGAGGAATTACACTGTTGTTTTTAAATTGTCTGTGAAAGGATTATTCTGGAGGTAAAACAGCTCACCAACTAGGTTGGTTGGTGAGTTTGAGTCTCACAGGATCCAAAGCTCACCATGGTCTGGTTTTGGTGCGATTGTGCTCCATCCTCAGTTCTCAGTGCAGTTCGATTGTTTTCTCAATTGTAAGCAGCTTGGATAAAAGAAACTTCTAACTGTAATGTAAGGTAGTGTCATGTCTCACCAGTAGCATTTCAAAAGCAGAGTGCTTTCAAGCGTTACCTCCTTGGCTGTATTCATGAGATTACGATTCGCTACCATTCTCATGTCTGACTTCCTGGTAGCTCGATCTGCTCTGTATAAGTTGACAGCATAGCTACCATCCACCACCAGAATAGATTTGACACATGTTTTTATGCCTATGCTTATGTTAAGTCCCACAGGCTGTGCCAGCTGCTGTGAATCATGACCATTCTAGTCAATGAGAGTGGTCTCACAGCACACACCATGGAGCAGTTTAGAAGCATCCAAGATGTGACTCTCCTCTCTGCGCCACTAAAAATACAAGTTGAGTCTATTTTGGTGCTTGATCGCAGTTAAGCTGCTTCAGTTTACACACTGGAGCCCAAGCTGGGAGGAAGGTAGACATGAGAATGGCATAGAAAACCTGGATTTTCAAAATAAAACACCGTAAGCAGCCTCTGACTCGGATAACAAATTCCATTAACCTATGGAGGCTTTGGGAAAACAGTTCAGAGGGTTTTAGAAGAGAATTTAACCACTTACAAGGATAGGTTCAGTTTAGATACCGAAAATCTAATTTTATTTGACACTAAATGTGATTATAATATGTTTGAAAGCCTCACACTTAGCCTAAAACTCCAGAGCTGGAAATCAGAGAAGCCAGTTTTGTTGGTGGTGGTAGTGTTCCGGCCTCCTGCTTGTGCTTATCTAGAATTTCTGTCTGGGTTTTCAGATTTCCTATCTGGTTTACTGATAAGTTCAGACAAAGTAATCATAGTGGCTGATTTTAACATTCATATGGTTGGTTTACTTGTAGTTCCTAGAGTATCCAAATGTAGATTTGGAGGACGGACTTTCTGTTATCAGGCACCATCACTATGGAACCAACTAAAAATTTGGGTTAAGGAGGCTGATACCACCTCCACCTTTAAAACCAAACATAAGAAGTTTCTGTTTAGTAAAGCATATAGTTGTTACTTTAGTGTGTTAGGGCCAGTAGTTACAGCTGCAGTTACAGGACCAGACTAGAGCAGCTGGTCTTAAACACAGCTGTAGATCACCAACTAACCATGTATGTGTCATATATACGTGGAGGTCTCAGTTCCTCTGCTGACGGATAGTTGTACTTATGCATCTTGTCCTTTGTACATTTGACGGTGTGTCTGTGTCTCTCTTCTCTCTGTTCTTAATTCTCTCTTTCTGATT
Source organism: Xenentodon cancila (assembly GCA_014839995.1). Taxonomy (NCBI): domain Eukaryota; kingdom Metazoa; phylum Chordata; class Actinopteri; order Beloniformes; family Belonidae; genus Xenentodon; species Xenentodon cancila. The sequence continues at coordinate 22,179,817 of CM026197.1, forward strand.
TCCCTTTTCCTGCTCTACCTGGCTGGCCTTCAGCAGGAGGGTCCCCCCTTATGATCCTGGTCCTGATCAAGGTTTCTTCCCTCTTAAAGGGGAGTTTTTCCTTGCCACTGTTTGGTTTAAGGTTTTTCTCCCACTAGGGGTTTTTTCCCTTCCGTTGTTTACGTAATATTTGCCCGGGGGTCATGTTTTAGGTCTCAGTAAAGCACCTAGAGACAACTTGTGTTGTAATAGATGCTATAATAGACAAAACTGAATTGAATTGAAGTGCAAAAGAAGGAAAGCTTGTGTTCTCTGCTTCTATAGAACTGGACCAGTTCTTATAGTGGTATTCACAACAAAAATATTGTGTGTTTTATATCAACTAAATTAATTATTTTGTTTGCTGAATCTATAGATATAATGTGAAACTCTGGCTGACATTGGGTCAAATTAAAGAGTTGGTGGACTTCTGACCTTCTTCTTAAAGCCACGATCGCATGAGGTGCATTATATTGCATGTGATCAATAGCTTATACATTGAAATTAGTTTTTGTTGTTGTTGTTCAGAAAGTCATATTCGGAAGAGTTTCAAGATTTGTATTCTCTGCCCGTCCTCCCGGGGCTCCTATATCCTAGGGTTTAAAAAAAATGCTTTTTGAGTTTTTATATACAGAACTATCCACTGGTCCAAAAGGTCATGGGTCCTGTTTACCAACATAATGATCCATAATGCATGGTTTTCTTGTTTACTTGAGGGACTCACTGTGACATCCAAATGCTGAGTGTGGCTGAGATGCCACAGGAAAGAAGAAATAACCAAGTGTCAGGTCAGTTCTTGGCATTGTACAGAAGCACTGACCTATAAGCGTGCACACACACACACACACACAGACACACACCTATACACACACACAGACACACACCAACACACCTATACACACACACACACAACTTTTCTAGCTTACAGAACAGAGGACAGACACTTCATTGGTCAGCAAGCTAGATTCCTCTTAAGTACAAACAGGGCATTCGCAGGTTTAAATGTTCAAGGGACACGGGAATAAAACAGGGATGGAAGGGGGCCAAAGGATTTTAAGAAAAGGCCAAGTCTATTTTTTGCCAGACAGTTTTCTTATTTGCTTTAATGGAAGTACATTACATGAACTCAACACATTTCCAAAGTCAGAACACTAATTTACCTTTATTGACTGACCTAAGGCATTAAATTAAATAAATTGCAAAGTACATAAAAAAGTCTCGGCCTAGCTGTTATATGAACCGTGTATTTGAAATTTAAATGTTAACACATTGATGATTAAGAAAAGTTGCACTTTTACTTAAAAACATATACATCTAGAAAACTATATATATATATATATATATATATATATATATATATATATATATATATATATATATATATATATATATATATATATATATATATATAGGCCTGATAAAGGTGGACTTGACCATTGAGCAAAGTTGTCAGCAGTCAATGTAGACTAGTAACAGGATAATTTCGACTACAAAATATCCACAGCAGGTTACTAATGGGGCTCACTTTAATAATTTCTGTTTTATTACTCATAGGAAAAAGATCTGTATTGTAATTTTTTTATCTAAACTGCAATGGTGTTATAAAGAACAAACACAAGTCAGTACATCTGTTGGCAATAAGAAAAATAAACAGACTTTGTTAAAGGATCTTTGCCTGTTACTCATAAAAAGAAATGTGCAGACTGTATTAAATAGGTCCAGAACATATCCAAGTCATCATATGGACAGTTCAGAGGTTGTCTCAGCATGCCACCTTAACATGAGGTCCCAGGCACAAACTTGGATGGGGTCAGGTGTGTGTGTGTGTGTGTGTGTGTGTGTGTGTGTGTGTGTGTGTGTGTGTGTGTGTGTGTGTGTGTGTGTGTGTGTGTGTGTGTGTGTGTGTGTGTCTGTTTATGTGCCGATATCTATGACTGTATAGTGTACAAATAGACTGCATGTGTCCATGTGTCAGAGGGCTGTTGCACCTGCTGATGAAGAAATCAAGTCAGTATTCCTGTGGTCACAAGCTGCCCTTTTGCACAGGATTCTCATTTTTTCTCATTTTACATTCTGTCATAGTGGCTGATAGCCACCTCTAAATGCCCAGAGTCTGATAACAGATTTACTATTGTTACCATTCGTATGTCTGCAAGTTTCTTTGTGTGCGACTATGTGTGGTTTTAAGCTTTAAATGTTAGACTGATAAGTGTTTGTGCCGTATGAAAAGAAAAAATCTCTGAAGTTTGGTCAACTGGAAGGCTGGATAGGCTTCATTAAACTGTAAAACATGGAGTTCCTGCAGTAAACATTTGCTTTGTGTCACAAAAAGATATCTGTGTGGGCATAATTGCAGACTTGCGTCCATGATTTCTCTACAATTAAGCAAAATCAGAGCATGTACTGTAGGTCTTATTAGTCCCTTCTCCCGATTCCTCTTATTGTCTGTACAGACGAAAGCCTCAAACTACAGTTGATGAACTGATTAGGTTGATGAAGTTCTTTTGGCTCAGCTCCTTTTTTGCCACGACAGACCGATGCAGAGTCCGCATCACTCTAGACGCCGCACTGATTAGCCTATCAATCTTCCACTCCATTCTTCCCTCACTTGCAAACGGAAACCCCAGACACTAACTCCTCTACTTGGGGGAGTATCTGATTCCCGACCCAGAAAGGGCACTCTGATCTTTTCTGACTGAGGACCATTTTCTCAAATTTAGAGGTGCTGATTCGCATCCCAACCATTTCACATCTGTCTGGGAACCATTCCAGTGAGAGTTGAAGTTCCTGGCCTGATGAAGCCAACAGAACCACATCATCTGCAAAAAGTAGAGAGACAAATCTGAGGTGATGAGGCCAGATCCCCTCCACTCCTCAGCTGCACCTAAAAAATTCTGTCCATAAAAGTAATGAACAGAATCTGTGACAAAGGGCAACCTTGGCGGAGTAGCTCCCCTCAAAGAGAAGCAACACACCAGCTAGGAGGTAGCACAGAGAAGAAGGAGACTGCCATAAATGACTGCTTTCACCAATACACATGAACATCAAGAACACAAGCAGGAAGATGCACTCATAAATATGTTTATTGAGAGTTGTATGTCTACAAGACTGTGTGACTCGACTGCCTCCAAAAAGGTCAGCTCATCATTAGAACCAAAATTCAAATCACCCGGTGCTGCACAAGTGAATAACCTTATTGGAGCTAATACGGAAAAGGAAAGTACAAATTCAAAGACATTATAAAGGACGCACGGAAGGTGATCTCTCTGTGTGGATGGTTGGAGCAAGAAATGATTAACAGCGTTCTTCATGGGTGTGTCAGCATGTTTTTATCATCCACCTGGAGGTCAGGTTAACCAGGGTCTGCTTAACTTACACCGAATAAAGCACCCACACATTGGGGAGTCCATTGTTCGCTGCATTGATGAGTCATTAGAAGCATGGGGTATAGGAGAAGACAAGGTGCTGCTCGTTGTGACAGACAATAGCTCTAACATCATTAAAGCTGTGCAGCTGCTTAGAGGTAGAAGCCAAGTACAAAGTGAGGAGTCCACAGGTGGTTTAGGGGCTCAACCAGGAGATGTCGGAAATGGTCTGGATGAACGGCGGATCGAATCATCAGAGTCAGAGGGCACAGACGAGGAAGATGAGGAGATTAAAGAGACTGGAGACCTCGTTGTGCGTGGTTGTGTGTGGTTATAGTGCCAAACAGACTAGTCTAGACTAGTCTTATTGACTTTTTAAATCCTGTGGAAAAAAAATTTTAGGGTGCTAACAATGTAAAAAATTAAATATCTAAAAACAAATAATGTTATCATCCCTGCTGTAAAACCAAGAGTTACTACAAGAAACAGTCCTAATTCATAAACAATAATTTATTAAACTGTACTAATCTTTTGTGTATTTTGCACTTGCTGAAAATAAATCATCTTTTTGTTTGTCTGTTCTTTCTTTGCTAAGAACGTGACCTGCCGGATGGTGCCGAGAAGCACAAGTTCCAGAGGAGGCCATGCCCGGCTCCCACCCTTCAGCTCGCCCTGAAAGCTGTCACGAAGCACCCAAATGCTGATCCGCTCATATCAAGAGCAAGAAAGCTGGTACACGCAGTGAGGAAATCGTCAGTGGCAAATGAAGGAGCGATCAAAGAGTGTGGCAAAGCTCTGATCTGAGATTGTAGCACATGTAGGAACAGCACTTTTGATATGCTGAGAAGGCTGCTGGAGATCAGAAATGAACTTAACCAAGTACATGAGGAGGTGGGCATGGTCACGCTTCTCACAAGAGATTGGGCTAAGCTGAAGAACCTGGTCGAGCTGCTTGAGCCTTTTGCCATTCACACAGACCAGCTTCTGTATGACAGCCAGTCACTCTCACAGGTAGTGCCATGTCTGCTCAACCTTGAGGCACACCTGCTGACAACTACTGCTGCTGGGAAGCAGTTAGCTCAAGTGCTGCTGAAATCCTTGCGAGAACGTTTTGCTGCCATTCTTGGCCCAGAAACTCCTTCTCAGGGTAATGCCATTGCCACTCAAATAGCAGCACCCTCCCCTCCGGCTGTCCTTCAGAAATACTACTTCCTTGCCTCTCGTTTGGAAGTCAATGTGTCATTGACAAATGAGCCTGATGGAGCTGAAAGTCTATGACTGAAATGAAGAAGTATGGCGACAACTTAAAACAGACCCCTGAATAGACATTACCACGGAGGCTTATGAGTGTGATCCCTCTGTACTTGGTGCACACCCTTCTGCCCTCATTCTTAAAGAGGGGGACCCACACCCCAGTCTGCCAATCCAGAGGCACTGTCCGCGATTCCACACTATGTTGCACAAGGATGTCAACCAAGACAGCTCCACAACATCCAGGGCCTGAAGGAACTCAGGGCGGATCTCATCCACGGCTGTTGTCTTGCCACCCAGGAGCTTCTTAACCATCTAGGTGACTTCAGCCCCAGAGATAGGAAAGCCCACTCCCAAGTTAGGTAACTAAGTATTAAAGCTTAATTATGAATAAAAAGACAACTACTCAAATTAGGCAGTCAAATTGAATAATTAAATATTAATTACTGTTTGAATTTAGACTGATCAAATGAATATGATGAACGGCTGAACAGTTGAGAAGGGAAAAAAATGACTTTGAAAATTACAGGGCAAAAATGTATTTGGTTATAGCTTATTTTTGTTAAAAAAAAAAAATCCCAAAAGGTATTTACAAGTCAAGCTGTGAATTTTGCCCATCTTGTATTTCCCATGATTTCTACTTTTGTATCACTATTGTGGAAGATTATGTACTTACTCACTGCCTCAGTTTTCTGTCTAAGCTATAGAGCGCATGACAAAATAATTTAAGGTTGGTACTGTCACATTTGCTGTGGTGCTACATGCTCAGAATGAAAAACAGGCAATTTCACCATATGGTGCAGAAAGCGCTCTTCAAAAAAATCCTATTTTTTAGAGCACTGCTTAAGCCTTGTTCAGAGCTAATCAGTGTTACTTGTGTGTTGGTGTACGTTCAAAAGTTCAGTGACCTTTTTCTGATGTTACCCTTATACATACACTTTGTCAATGGCAATTTATCTTCTGACTTGGAATTTTTTGGGTAGGAATTGTGTATAAGAGGCAGCACGGTGGCTTAGTGGGTAGCACTGTTGCCTCACAGCAAGAAGATTCCCGGTTCGATTCCCGGCCGGTGGGTCTTTCTGTGTCGAGTTTGCATGTTCTCCCCGTGCTTGTGTGGGTTCCCTCCAGGTACTCCGGCTTCCTCCCACAGTCCAAAAACATGCAGGGTAGGTTGATTGATCATCCTAAATTCTCCCTAGGTGTGAATGTGAATGTGATTGGTTGTTTGTCTTCTATGTGGCCCTGGATAGACTGGCGACCTGTCCAGGGTGGACCCCTGCCTTTTGCCTAATATGCATCGGGATAGACTCCAACAGACCCCCGTGACCCGGTGACGGATTAAGCGGGTATAGATAATGGATGTGTATAAGAGTTTTGCCACAAAAGTTTCGCATAGCAAATCTTGCAGCTCTACGGGTGGTAACCTCACTTCCATAAATGGTCCATCCAAATTTGAAACAAACTGATAATATATATATATATATACATATACATATATATATATATATATATATATATATATATATATATATATATATATATATATATATATATATATATATATATATATAGTACTGATTGAGATTATACATAAAAAAACAAGGATATGATAAAAACCAAGACTTACTTTTCTCTTCAAAAATGTTATTGTATTGTTCCTTGTTCCATTTTTAAAATAAATCTGATTAAATAAATACTCTCAATAATGTGTAAACGTGTCACACATTTCTGAATAAGTTTATTCATTTCAGTACACATTAGTCTTAAAACAGAGTGTGTGAAGAACTAAACTATGTATTCTATGATCCAACACTGTTTTATAAGAGATGATGACATTTAGATATCGTTATAGTTTTTCAGCAAAGTACTGAAAACAGCACAGTCTCCGTCCCATGAGAACATAAGAGGCACATTAAAGTTGACAGAAAAGAAAAGAGTTAGTTGCAGCTCAGAAACCTTCCCCCCCACAACCCTGATTAATTACATTGTGCAGCCTGAAGTGAAAAGGTGTCAGAGGAGCAGAGGAGTGAATCTTGTCCTAATGAATGGAAACAGATGGGTGAGACAGCTAGCAGAGCTACAGCCAAGAACTCATGTGGCAAAGTGAGTGCCAGGAAAGGAAATAAGTGCCAGACAGAGATGAGGAATCATTAATGGACTAAAAGGAAAAGAAAGAAACAGGAAGAAAATTGTACCATTTTCAAAATGTTTTGATTCATTTATTTATTTTAATGCAGGTACGCACAACTATCTCAGTGGTAGAGGATAAAAAAGTTGGCTAAATTCAGGACTCAAAGACTGAGAATCACTTTCATGTCCTGGGGTCCCGGAGTGAAGTCACTATTTCTCCTCATAAAGAGGAAAAAAGGAGCCAGCTGAGAGGGCCAGGATGCATCCGATTAGGATGCCGCCTGGAATCGTTGCTGTGGAGGTGAAAAGTATCCAGCACACATACAAACACTCAGACATGCACGCACACACATATATATAGTAGCATATATATATATATAGCACACACAAGTGAATTGTATTTATGGTCCAAATGTACTCACATGTGAACACCCTTATGGCTGATATATTTCTGTTGACAATGAACAAAGTGATAGGCTAACCCTGAGTGAACACCATGCATGTACTCGTACCCGTTTCCAGCACCATGCTGCCACATCTTAGGAGTGTCTTAGTAAAGGGTAGGAAGATATCCAGGGGTAGATATTGAAACTTTAAAAAAAGAAAGGGGGGTTGAAGAAGAAACTGCTGTTATGACAACCACAGAGAACAATAACAACAGCCGATCAATATATGTCTGTTCATGCCTATTGATCTGTCCTTTATGTCTTTGAATTTGTTGACAAAGGAAATCTTGTTACACGAGGATCCAATCTCACTGTAGGAAGAGGAAAAAAAACAAATCAAGAAATAGAGGCGGTAGAGGGTGAGAAGCACCTCCTGTGAGCATCAGGAATTAGCTTTAGTTGAGTGAGTACAGGGGATTACACTGCAGGCTGAAATCGAGTAGTTGTTTAGATAGGGATATAGTACTTAAACAAAGGGATTTTCTGCCAGACCTCTCTCTCCTACTTTGACACACAGATGTTCACAGCTTTGCATAAACACAAGCAAGTGTATCAGTATGGAGCTAAAACTATACTTGCAAATGGCATAAATGATTGGAATTGACACACACCATTTCCAAAACCACATACCACACAACTAGTGTCTATGGACTTTTATAAACTGCGGTACGTGAGCAAGTTCGCAATCCGCAGAGTGGAAGAAGTGCTCAAATGCAAGAAGTGTCTCAGCGGTGCAACTTCCAGAAAAAAAGTATGATACTCACCAGTCCACCTTGCATACTTTACCCCATAATGCAATGTGCCAACACACTGTCAGTTGGTCACAGCGGTCTGACAGCCACCTTCAGCTTGTGCTGTAGCAAAGTTGCTTTTACAGTCGCAAACAACTTATTAACAATGACCACAGGAGCTGTGTGCAGAACATATTGTAAACTGCTTTGAATGCACAGTATCCAGGATGCATGTTTCAAACACAGCCATGGTTTTCAAAGCAACTTCCCAACAACTTTGCAAAGTTTGCTCAAATTATTCTTTTTTTAAATATCCTAATTTTGCACATAAAGTTTTTATTTTTATCAAATATTTTAACTTAATTTCATCAAGCAATCCAGAGTCGCTTCTTTAGATTGTCTGCTGACAAAACAAAACAAAAAATTCCCTAATCTAAGTACCTTCATTTCCCTGACAGGTAAACAAATGCTAAAGTTGTCATTAATCTTTTTTATCATTAAAGTCTTTAGTTTCGATACAGATGCCAAGAATGTGTGCACTGGTTCTTCCAGGTAAGTTAGCCTATCTGAGTATGTGTGTGTGTCTGTGCGTATGACTTTCTGAAATGTTTGTGTGCACACTATACTTCTCACCTTACTGGTGTGTTAAAAGAGTTGGCTCAGCTGTAATAAGCTTTCTGAGCTGCTTTCCGCTGTGTGTGGATCAGCAAAGTGGGGAGGAAAGGCTCACTAGATTGCTTTGTATGGCTAATTTGCTCTGCTCATTAAATATTGAGGTGGAGGCGGAATTGTGTGATTGCCAATATAGTAGCCCCAGTGGTCTTTGTTATGCCTCAAAGCCTGTGAAATGAAAGGGAATGTGCTGCTGTAGAGGAAAAAGTGGTGACACTTGTGCCATGATAAAATTTGTGTTTGCAGGATGCATGCCTGAGCACATACTGTACACTTAAGTCAGTGGTCTGCTCTCACCCACTTTAGCCATGGTAGCCGTGTGAGTTTATCTACTTACTAGATAAATAAGTTGCTCGGTTTTCTCAACAGCTTTTAGTTGTTCTCATCCAAATGTAACAATTATGCTGCAAAAAGTACACAAAAAAATTTCTAAAGAAATTACTCTGGTTTAAGATATTTTTTACCATCTTCATATTTGTTGAGTGTTGCATAAAGCTGTGCATGTTTGCGTTTGTTTGTGTGTTAGTGTGCTGTCAGTGCTCTGTCAACCGAAGTACCACAACGCTTAAAGCTGCATCTTCACAGCTCAGTTTTTCCTGGTCGTATTTGTATCAACATTTCCTCAAATTGCTGCACTGGTAATTAATAGTATGTCAACAGGACATGAAAGAAGAGAAAGTAAGAACACAAATTCAAACTGTGAGCTGGCAGTGTCCACAGGTGATAATAATGAAATATCTTTTTAAATTCGTTCTATTTAGTACCTGTAATGTATCAACTATGCCTCTGGTTTTGTTGTAAAGAAATGAATTAACATTGCCTTTATTTACAACAAAATGAAATAATTTAAAAAATCTATCATTTTTAAAAGTTATCATTTTCAAACTGGATTTAATACATATCTCTCAGTAATACAGAAAATGTAGGCTTTAAGAGTCATTTCAAATTTGTATAGCATTCCTTAACTGTCCGCCAAGTACCAGAACATTTCAGTCACTACTTCTACATTCTTGAAAACCATCGTTATTATGCACAATCCATCCACAAAGTGGAAATGATTAGAGAACCAGTTTATTCTACTGAAGAGAGCAAAATCAAATTTATGACATTTCACAAAATGGCTTTACAGCAAATTACTGTAAAAAGATCCGTAAGACCTGTTAGTACTTAAGATGAATACATCGGTCTGGAAAAGCCTGAGCTGTACAGGATCATTTTAATTATTTGTATCAGTTTAACTTATTCAACCCACTGTGGCAGCAATATACTACAATTCATAGACACTGCAAAATAGCAAATGATAGATGATGTCAATCTGCTTGGCAAACCTGTTACAAAGAAAAAAAAAGGAACATCTTGATGTGTTTGGGCTTTTTAAACAATCATAGAACTACCAAAAATGTTAAAATATTTATATACTTCTTGAGGTAATCAAAAGCCTCTGTACAAAGGACAGGGTCAGTCCTGCTATCATAGGAATAAAAATGGTTAATAGCAACTTAATTCTACTAATGAAATAGACTTGAAGAAAGGATCACTTAAAAAAATGTCATCACCTCTCAAAAGCAGAAGCTTTGTCACTTAGCTGGTTTGAAGTATTCAGCTGTGTTACCCAGTGTCGAGGAGGAACAACATCAGCAATGATCTTAAAAGAAAAAGTGGAGTAACTACTTGTCCTACCAAGAGTATTTATCCCAAAACAGCAAAAGTATGGTTTGTTTGGAAGTTTTGCCAGGAGAACCTCTTATATTAAGAAAATTAAATGGGGGGGGGGGGGGGGGGGATCTGGATCCTGGTGTACACTTGAATCAGTGGTCTACTCTCACCCAAATATGGCGATCACCTCCTCAAGTCTGTTAGACTGTAACACCTTTTTAAAGAGGTTGTGAAATATGACATGAAATTATATTTAGGACAGTATTTAACAGACAAATGCTAACTTAGTTGAATTTAAAAGCTGTTTCATTTGCCAGCCACCAGCGCACTTAACTTAATATCTGCTCTCATTCCACATAGCTTTCTACTGTTTCCTTTATGTGCATACAAGTGCTCTGCTTTGGTGCTAATGTTCTTCACCCGAGGACTTGGCTTCAGTGTTCGTGTGTACCAATGATTAGAAGTGGCATATAGATATAGCAAACAACTCACACTCTTTGTATTCCGCTATCTCAATCCAGGAACACCAATTCCCCAGCAAACCTCCTCAAATGGCCACTTTACCTAGATGAATTGGGTTCAAACGCAATCTTGGCTATTGTCACATGTAGTTTAGAAGCCATTTCTTAATGGTGGAGCCATTGCTCTATATCCTGATTTCTTTCTTCAAGTTGCTCCACAGATAGACAGCACCATGTCCTCCTCCTTCTCCTGGGAAGAGTAATGTTTTCCTCAGGTTCTCCAGGGCAGCTACAGAGGTATTGGATGTTGCCAAAAACAAGTTTGGTTGCAATAACAAGAAAGGAAAAGTAAATTAAAGGCAAAAGAAGGGATTTATAGGTTGAACCCTAACAGCTCAAAAGTGAACCACTTACAGCCTGTGTTTCAGTTGACAAGGGGAAAAAGAAACCGTCTAACCCTTGAAACAGAAACTCTAAACCCTAATGACAACCCCAAGTATTTCTTATGGCTAGGGAAATGAATTAGAGACTTCTGTGGGTCATTGTTATTGATATAAATGCCATGTAGACTGAAAGACTTTACCAAACATCTACTATATTTATCTGAGACACGCAAAGACATTGTCGACATCATGGGGCACATTTGGCACCTCCACAGCAACACGTAAGAATTCGTTCTCTACTTTAAGACTTGTACTTTTGGACCATGCTCCACCAAAGAAAGGCCCAGCTTGTCCAGCTTGTCTTTGTGACAGACTTCACCTGAAAATGCACTACTGAGTGAAAAGACACAGAAAGTTCAGCACTAGCACTCGCCGACTGCAGCTATTCTGAAGGTAAGCCAGCATGCTTCACTTCTGATGCCTGCCTTGGCTTTATGATTTCTGAGCAATTTGTGAATGAATTCTTGGGACTTTCTTTTTAGCTTTTATTTTGTCAGTAGATGATTTTCTGTGTGTGTGTTTGTGTGCAGAGAAGGAATAAGAGAGATATGGCTCATACCAAAAGCCCTTTCACAGTTAGTGTGTAAAATAAAGGACTAGATGTTTTTTAAGAATTGGAACCTTATTTTGGAACTGATACCCAGTGAGTTGTTGGAATTGGGATTGTATGGACAGCAAAGTTACTTAATATTTAAGAGTATTAGATTTATATATTGGTTTGTGCCCCCCGTCACCACAATGCCCCCCCATATGATCTGGCCCTAAGCCGACTGCACAAAGAGAAATGAGAAAATCAGCAAAGTGATTATGATTAACCTTTCTACATCAATGTTTAATTAGAAGATGATTACAGTTTGAAAAAGGTGACAACTATGCAGAGCATTGAAGCAAGTTTAGGTAAAAATGGCTAGTTGTTTGGAAGTGTCCATAAAAGTGGGAAGAAATTTCATGGCCATCATCAATGCCTATGCAACCCCACCCAGAGACTGAGAGCGGTACCCTCCACTGCAGGCATTTAATTTGTCCTCACTATCGGCCCTGGATAACGAGCATCAAGCTGTCAACAGGCCCTGCTAGCAGTGACCTCACTGCGTGACCTTCTGAGGGCGACTGTGTTTCTGGCCTGCTCTTTTTACTGAATGGCAACTACAGTCAGCGAGCGGACAGGGGCAATGATGTGAGAAAAGAAGGACGAAGGGGGAGTGTGTCTGGTGTTGTGTGTGGAAAAAGAAGACAGGAGAGTAGGGAAAGAAAGAGAGGAAAGAGAAAGGAAGAAAGAGCAGAAAAAAAGCATCAAAGGGATCACAAATCCAAGGCTAAACTATTGATGCTGACAAAGGCCAGTTAGTGGGTATCTTGAAAAGAAGTCTCTATACACCAAGTTTGATTTTTTTATCAAAGTGCAATGCATGTAGGCAGTTGCAATTTTGTTCAACACAGACTGCTGCGGTGTATCAGATGATACCAAGCACATCAAAATCAGCTGTATTTGCCGCTGTCTCGGTGTTGTTCTTGTTAAACTGTTGTTTAGGCACGTCTGTACGTTATCTTCTCCTGATGGATGTGACAGGCTGGGTGAATCAGATGTCATGAAGGATGCACATCACCCAGATGAGCAAATCTCCTGGCAAATTGGTGCAACCTCATTATCATTCTAAATCCTGACTATTCTGTTCACATTGGATCAAAACAGTTGCATTTATAAACTGAAACGGGGTCAGCAGTGGAGGAAAAAAAAATACAATTTTTGAGGGTCGAATTCACTGCAATACTGTGGATGCCAGGTGTACCTGTAACAAAATTTTAATGTTTCAAAATAAAAAGATATAATTAGTGTGGTTGTAGACTAATTTTTTGTGAAGTTTTGGAATTCCACATCTTATACACGTATAAAGAGAAAATGCAAACCACATAACGCCTTTCAGTTGATGGCGTAAGGGTTAATAAAGTGCGTTTTTGTCACTTTAACTGGGCTGCTCTCTACGGCATGTCACATCTTTGTTTTTGTGCTTCTTTCTGTATGTTTAATTAATTAGCCCAACTGTCAGTGTTTTATGAGAGGACAGAGTATCACCTGCGTCTGTGCTTTTAAGGTTTTTAAAAGATACATATTTTATCTTGCTCATAAAACAAATGCGAGAATAGTAACTGGTAGAGCTCCATTAGGCAGTTGTCGTGCTTTTACAACTGGGAAACTATTAAAGTTGACCTCTTGACACATGCGGTACTAATTTATTACACTGGATTCATTTGTGAGTGCAGTCGTGATGAGCAGGTGCGTCTCAGTGCCTGGCTCTGCTTGCGCAGTTGCTTTGCTATGGTTGCATGCCGGGCTAAGCCCAGCCGTCGCTTTCCCACTCATCACAATCTCTCTCTTTTGCTACCTCGCTGCAAATCTCTGTCCAGTCTTCCAGTCTCTTACTTTTTTCTCCCTCTAATTTCATTACACTATCCACTTATAATCATTTCATCACGTCACTGATAATAGCTCTAAAACAGAGAATATAAATAATTTGTAGAACCTTGTTTGGTCCCTCTGATTTGCCTCCTGTTTCCTTGATTTGACAATATAGCACTTTTTGATTTTTGTCTACCATCTGGCTTGTGGGAGGGAACGACTCTTTGTCAGAGATCACAGGGAGATGTCAACTCACCAGCTAGGAAGGGTTTGTGTGTGTGCTGTGTGGTTTGCTGCAGATTCACACCTCTGTGTGTGTCCCAATAACGTTGCATAGCTTTCCAGCACCATCGGTCAGCATGCAAGATGTCGCTAAAACGTAATCCTTATCAGATGCGGCGGGAGACACATCCCCTACTGCTGCTCCCCTGCCACACATCTTGAAAAAGACGCTTTGAAGAATGTCCGAATCTGTATCGGTCTTTTTAAAATCGTCAGATTGCCGTCTCCCTATGAGTTGGTTTCCCTGTAGCGCAGACATCTAAAATATTCTGTTGTCCCAGGCCCGATAAAACGTTAGCACCCGTGCCAGATGCCTTTGCCAGATATGTTGGCAAAGGAAAGACATGAGGGGGGTAAACAGTGTGGGAGTGAAAGTGAAAACAAAAACGATGGAGGGATATGATAAGACAAAAAAGGACAGCAGCATGAGGGAGTTAGATACAAGCAGGACATGGTGATATGTTTATTTGTCAGATAAGATAATGATCATCAAAGAGACAAGGAGAGACTGAAGAAGAAAGGAAAAACACAATGTGTGGCTGTCATAACTGCTGGTATGGCTACCCACAATTCATCTGGATCTGGATGCTGAGAGAAATTCGCTCTCATAGCCATGAAATGCTCAGAAAATAATCCTGGTCAGGTCACAGTGACCTGCATTGTGATAGCAAAGAAGCGAATGGCTTTTAATGCATGTGAAACCAAATTTATACATTTGACTAATTTGTCAATTTTTAATTATGTGCATTTAATCAAACATGTAGACAGTGGTCAGTGATAGTGCTTATCTGCTGTACCGTAGCTTTGGTATGAAAACATCATTCTGGTTTAGTACAGTATGACTGCTTTGTGTAATATACTACGTACATGGCATGAATTGTAAGCCAATAACAGCAAGAGATGGATGGGTCACAGTAAAGATTTAAATGTTGGGCTTTGAGGTATTGGTTCATTGCAAAGCATCCGTGCTATTTAAAAAAAAAAACACAAGCTTAGGAACACAAAGCACAAGCATACGCACACAAATGGAGAAAACACACACCCTTTTGTCCCTCTCGCAAACCAGATGATTACATGCATTCACACTCAAGAATTGTGAAAGTGGTTATGATTGGCTTTGCCCCCTATAAATCCAAGCGACCCTGGCCTGCCTCCATTTTTGAGCTTTTCTAATAATGTTGGTCTTACCTGAACCTTATTGAGAGCATTCAGGTCTTTGCAGCAAATAAAAGAGAACCTTAATCTCATCCATGCCGCTGTTTTCAGTGCCCTCTGCTGTAGCCTTGATTATTATATTTCACTACTATAGACAGCCACTTGAGGGTCACCACAAAATGAGCCACACAGAGGATTAACTAGATATGAACGTGTCTGACAGGCAGTTTTGAAGTTGGAACTGCTGTTTTATTCTGTCATAAACTTTTCCGAGTTCAAAGGTAATTACCTAAATATTTGGTGCAACACATTTAGCACCATTCTTGAGTCTTCTTGACAACTTCGCATGCTTCCTTGTTCACATTTACCTATATATCACTCGTAACTGTGCGACGGTGTTCTGTTGCTTCAAGTCAAGCCATGCAATAAACTGTACACTATGGGATACATAAAACATATGACCGACTTTATTGAAATTCTACGATATTTACAGTAACTCACAGCTTTCCAGTTTTTCCTTCAAGTCAGATCAAGACAGATCTTGAACAGAAAAGGAATTCAACGCCTGAGATTCTCCAGAGAGCAAGCGAGAGGTGTGTGTGTGTGTGTGAAAAGATCAGTAATAAAAGTACTGTCCTAAGAAAACTCATTTTCTATCACCGTGACCTGGCATTTTCAAGACAACCTTTATAGAAATTTAATTCACCTGTTTTTTGGTCTCTATTTGATTTTTGACCTTGACGGTCTTTATCAAAGTAACTCCAGTGACAGGCCTTTGAATTTGACTGAAACTTTAAAAGTCAATTCACTCAAAGAAATTATAAGAACTATAGGTTTCGCTGCATACGTGTTGATTCCAGCTACTTTGACTGCAAAACATTTTAGAAATTTAAATAAGGAAGAATAAACATTGGATATATGCAGGACTAACGGAAAACACAATACACACTGTTAAATGAACAACTATTGTAGATTGTCTTACTCAATAATAGTTACACTTGTGATTATAACATCTCCAAATGCAAACCCTATGGTTTTCACTGACTTTTTAATTCTTATTATTTTTCCCACATGTAATTGTGGAATTTATTCAAAGTAACTGGAAAATTAAACAAGGTCCATTTAATTATTCAATTGGATTTCATCTACACTGATCAGAAGACAATAGCCACACCACTGGAGTTCAAACGCAGGCTGCAGTTACTCAGAGGAGGTTGGTCAAACATCATCTCAAAATTTACAATACATACAAAGCTGAGGTGCAAAGACAGAAAATATCAGGTTCTATTTAAGTCAGCCAAGAACACGGATCTAAAACTGCCCATGTACTTGGCTCGGTTTTATAAATTTTCATTTCTGTTGAAGTTAAAGTTTTAGAATTTATCAACAGGCCAGATGGTGGTGTCACGGTTTAGTGTCCACGCTCGTACATGATTTACCATGCTCTCTTTAAAAATAGACTGCACAAAAGAAAAGGCTCCACCCATTTTCTAAGATGTATCATTATAATAATTATATATATATATATATATATATATATATATATATATATATATATATATATATATATATATATATATATATATATATATATATGATCATTATAAAGATCATTAAAAATTATAATGATTGCTGTCAAGAAAACACACTCAACAAGAAATAAAGCTTTGCCATAATCAACTATAAAAACTTGTCTACTTTGATAACTTACCTCTATTGTTGTCCCCTCAAGCATGTTCAAGACGTAGAGGCTTATTTGAAACAACCTTTTTTTGTCTTTGAGTTTGAGGCAACAGAAAGGAACTTTTGTGATTTGCTATGAGAGATTTCGACAACCATTAATAGGCACCAAGATTAAGTTGCCTTTTTTGTTTTCTTTTTTAACCACAGTTTACTCTTTTTAGTCTCTTGCTCAGCCATCCTCTAATTTTCTCTTCCTTCATTATTTTTCCTGTGTGTTTATCCATCTTTACTGTGATCTTAAAAAATATTTTTTAAGCTATTTTCAACATTGTCATTTTTCATGACGCTGTTCCGTAATATGATCTGCAATTGTTGCAAGAAATGAGCAGGACTGGAATCCAAAGACATTTTGACACTCCAGTATAAACTCCTCCAGGCCAGGATTTGATTCACATCCACAATAGAACAACATGACGTCTTATGCAGCACTCCATGGATGAAAATAAACAGTAAAATATGTTGACAAAAAGGTCTGTGTTGGGAAAACAAAGTGGTTATTGTGCAGGGAAAGCAGGCACATGTTTCAGAATATAATGATGATGAGGAGAATGAAAAGGCAGATAGTTAAAATAATGGTACAGGCATGGTTTGGATCAATAGCTGCTGCTTCCATTGATGCCGTTTCCTCCACTCTTTATCTTGTTTCTGTGCCTAATTTTTGGTGACTTGTATCTAACAAATGTCAATCAAGGAACAGAATTTCAGTCAGGCCACAAAGTTGTTTAGACTGAGAATTCGTTTAAAAAAGTAAGATCTATATCTGAATTTGAACCACGTATTAACCTAAATATGATCTGAAAACATCAGATTCCATATATTTTTGCAATTCACATTGTCAAGAAGAATAACAAATCTGGGTCACATAAAGAGAGAAAATCTGATTCAGGCCACTTTGGCCTAATGTGTGAATGTAGTCTATTTTTATGTGGTTGCTGCTACCTGCTGTCAGTGAAACAATGGAGGTTGTGAACCCCAAGAGGTAGGATCACAGAGGGAAAATCCAGGAGTTTAAAAAGAGCCAGGAAAAAAATTAGGAGGTGCACACCGACATTAGAAACGTTACAGGGTTCAGAAAAATGGAAAAGAGGGATTACATAGGGGGACAAAATATCTGGTTATCTGGTTCTATGATAACATTTAAATCAACATTTAAGTCCTACAATAGATGTTGAGCAATGAATAAAACAGAAAACAAAGAAAAAACTGTAACAAAAAATAATTACACATAAGGATTAATGGAAAGGACAAAGCTTCTCGCTCTCAGTTTTTGTATAGTTCAGTGGAGCAGATTGGCTCGTAAAAAGGAATGGACTGCCATCTTCACTATGAAACTCCAAAGACATATATAAGATAATATATAGGCAAATTTAAGGAAGTTTAGAAGGCCATTCTGCTTTTATTGGAAATGGCAGATGGAATAAAACTACTGTGGATTATCAAATGGGCTGTAATGAACACAAGGTAATGAAAGTCACAATGGCAGTAATCTTAGGATTCTTTTCATTATCATTTTTAAAATGACTTAATTTCCAATAGAGAAATAGATTCCTAAAAAGGAGATTCACTGAAAAATATATGCCTGCCTCACACCAGTTACATACACCTAGTGTTCAAGCATTTAGCAGCATAATAGCTAAAGAATAAGAATAATAAGAAATCAGGAGTTATTTTTTACAGTTTTTGTACAAAATGTATCATATGACTCATGTAATTGTTGTTCTGCTTTGAGTATTTGGTGGCACTTCTACCTTGTCTATAGCTGGGCGATTCTGAGTGTTCATCGCCTTTCTAAATGGCAACACAGAGGAGTCGGTCTACACTGAGTAAATGCACAGGGAGTTTCCCTACACATGCCTGCCAGCTCCCCTCAGCCAGCCCTGGTGGGTTATCAAATCAGACACTTCGCAACCTACTTTCTGAAGCAAAGCATCTGCCCATTCAGAGGCAAAGGCGCTAATGTCAGACTCTATCATTCTTATGTTCAAAATGACCTTGGCATCAACATGCACAGCAATAACTGATGCATGGGTTTTAAGCGCAAGAGGGAGAAAATATAACTGCAAATCAATTTAAGTTTCATCGTTGGTCTTTGTGACAGCCATTACTAAAACAAAGTCACCTTCAAAGTGGGCAGAGTTGGCCCTTGCTTCATTTAGAGTTGCGTTATTGATATTCTGCACTGTTTGGACATGCTTGCATTGCAAGTTTTGGAATTGAAATCTAGCAATTGAAAAATGCACACCTAAAGGCCCCCATGAGGAAACGCTTGTTCATACCTGCCAGCTCTCTGTCAGTCCAGCTTCCTTCAACAGTCCAAAAATGTCATGTTAATAGATTATTCTAAATCGTCCAAATGAGTAAATGTGTGTGTGTGTTTTGTTTTTTTTTGTCTATATTTGATTTTGCAATGGATTGGCATTCTGTCCAGCATGTACCGCTACCTATTGCCAGAGGAGCAGACCACTGAGATCCTAAATAGGAATAAGTTGGTATGGATAATGGATGGATGCATATGTAAGCGTGTGTTTATGCACATACATTTTTGGGTACAAGCATTTATGAGAAGGCTTTTCAGTCCAGGCAGGGCTGAGCAGCACTTCTTCATTTTTGTTAATCTCCTTTGCACCTCCCTGCCCTCTTAAGTGCTCTGTGTGGTGTTTAAATTGCCTGATCGCCAAAAGTATGTAACCTGTAGCTTCCACAGAGGCATTTTGATTGCTTTGCTTTTGGCAGTTATTACACATGGTCTGAACATAAAGGTCAGGCAAAGGTAAATAGTGTTTTATTGCTTTGTCTTTAGAATATTAATGTCATTAGTGAAGAATTATTTAAAAATAGGCTAGTGATAATCATTTAATGACAAGATCTATAAAATGCAGAATATAGAGGAGCAGCTGCTTGAACTTTTGAAAGATCAAATACCCGTAAGAAGAAGTAAAAAATTTAATAGATTGACAAGGAGGCATCAAGAAAGAAGAGCAGGAGTGAGAGGAAGAGGAAAAGTTTAATTATATTCCTCTCTGGACTGTGGAGAATGTGAGATCACTGGTGCATTAAATGGAAAAGCTTGTTAAGGTTGTGTTTCACCAAGATGTGGCAACAAGAAATTATTTGGTAACCAAAAGTCCATTTTTCATTGGCAGATACCCAGTTTTTAATACCCAAATCTAGCAAATCACCTGTACTTTGGCTGACATGGGGTCACATGTGAAGCTGGTCCTGCCAATAACTTGCCTATGAGGGTGCACTTAATAGCGGTCTGGCCTAAGCGGAACAACGCAGGGTCCAGGTATATTTGCAAGATGAACAACTGGGGAGACAAGGAGGTCCAGGAGCTACTCAACCTCAGAGCCAAGTAATCCATACACCAACACATCACTGAAACTTTAAAAGATTGTCCATTGTTTGAATAACTGGCCACAAAAATAGAAGAATGGGGCTTTGCAAGAAGCAGGTCATAAACAAAATAAGGATCCTAAGGAAACAGTCCCATGTGCAGCCTCAAGCGGCTCCTTGCATGCCCTGAATTTCTTCAAAAATCTGTCCTTTTCTTCTAATGCATTCCTCAGTGGTTTTTGCCATTCTAAGCATCCACATATAGTACAATACAATCCACATGAACTTAATTTGCACTTGACTGGTTTCACAAACATGCACAGCAGCCAAACACAGCTCATTCCCGAACTCCTTATTATTATTATTATTGAAAACAACACTGTCTGTCTGACAGTGGACATCATCCTGCTGACGTAGGGACAACACAACACGCCCAGTTTCGTTATGTTATGTGGATTATGCCTGCATTATTCTGGCCTTTACATGTAATCGCCAGGGTGTTAATGATTTCATCATTGTCGAGGAGTGCTGCAACAAGATTTCGTGATTTCGCTGATTCGCTCATATAGATGTATTTCTTACAACATCTATTAGAAATAATGCAATACACATAGAAAAAACTTGAGAGACTTGGTGATGTCAGACTTTATTCACTATATTCAGACTTTCATTCCATATATTCATTCAATATATTTGGACTTTCATGTATGTATGTATGTATGTATGTATGTATGTATGTATGTATGTATGTATGTATATATGTGTGTGTGTGTGTGTGTGTGTGTGTGTGTGTGTGTGTGTGTGTGTGTGTGTGTGTGTGTGTGTGTGTCTGGAATTAATCAATAAAAATTAAATGACATTTTTCACATAGGGGGTGGATGGGGATCTATTTGCTTTTGCAACCATCTTTTATCGGTCAGTTGATGAAATGCAACGAAACTTAGTTCTGCATGAGACTCAATGCGGAACTAAGATGGTTTGTGCTTGATCCTACTATCCTCCAAAACTGACTTACACTACATAGTGACATAAGTCATCCTGATAACTTCATTGGATGGTCTTAGCATGGGGCCATTGTAAATGTGCCCCACACTACATCGATATTTCTTAAATCAACTAGGTACTGGATTGGTTCAGATTTACAGATTTATAATCTTTTTCCTCCTTTCTACTGGTTGATATATATAGTAAAGAAAAAATGTAAAGAAAAGGGTTTGACTACAAGCCATATTAACACATATGCAAAATAAAATTGTAAATGTATTTGTTGATTCCATGCTTCAGTACTAAGTATCCAGTGTATAAAATTTTAAAATGTGATGCCATTACAAATTTACAGTAAATTAAACAAAATATTTTTTTAGCGTTCAATGCTTTTAACCGTCACCAGTGAATGAAAAACATATTTTCTCCTTTCCTATGTTTAGAGGACAAAAGATGATACCAACTAGAAAAAGTTGCATTTTCTTTTGAAAATGCAAGGTTGAATGCTGAAATGAGAACTGAACTTTGCTGAAAATAAAAGAAAATGCTAAAATCTGGTAAAAATGTAAAAAAAAATGGTAAAATGTAGCTCGCAAGAAAACTCTTACGATGATGGAATATAAGAAAGAGTAGTTGAAGGCAGGAGAAGGCACTGAAAAGAGGAATATCAGCTGAAGAGAAGAATAGGAACTAAAGATAGGAAGATAGGCTGAAGAGAAGAAGAATAACTTCAAGGCAGGAAGATCGGTTGAAAAGATGAAGATCAGTTGAAGAAAGGACCTCTGTATTGAAGAAAGGAGGAGTTGAAAAATTTAGGCAAAACTCAAGCAGAATGATCAAATTTAGCAGAATTTAGAAACTGGCTGAAAGCCATAAAAGGAAAAATTTTAAACTTGATTAATGTTGATTATAAATAAAATTGTTGGATTTTATGAAAAAGGTGAAAAATTGTTTCAATTGCTAAAGAACTTGAAATGTATCCAAATAAAGATTAAGAGAAAGGAGGAGCTAAAAGTAAGAATAAAAGGAAAGGAAATGATGAGGTAGAATGGCGCAAAGTAAGAGAAAGAAGAGGAAGGGGCGGTAGACAGATGCTGAGTGAGAGATGAATGAGAGCCAAACTACGTAACAGCTGAATTCTACTGAAAATGGAAGAAATAACTAATAACTAAACTCAGGTGAAAATGTGAAGACAATGGTAAAACAAAGCTTAGGCATTTGAAAAATCTTTACAATATGGTAGAGAAAGACACAAGGCCCCCGTGTGAGTGTGACCCAAGTTATGGACCAATCAGACAAGTTTGATATTGCTGGCCCCCAGGGAGGGAGAGGGTGTGTCTGTGTGTGTGTGTGTGTGTGTGTGTGTGTGTGTGTGTGTGTGTGTGTGTGTGTGTGTGTGTGTGTGTGTGTGTGTGTGTGTTCTCGTATTTTTATCTTGATGGGTTATCAGTCTGATTTTGGACTCACACTGCGGAGACCAATTTTTCCTAATTGGGCAACTTTGATATTTGTTTGCTAAAATTGTGTTTGTTTGTGTGTGTGATGATTAATAAGAGGTCAAGGGTAAGGAGGATGAAGGTACAAGAGAAGGTGTAGAGGTATTATGAAGAAATGAGGACAAGGTATGTAAGGAGCAGGACAAATGTGATGAGGAGTAAGCAGAGAGCAGTATTTAAATAGATATGATACAGAAGGAAGTCCAAAGTTCAAATGTCCTTCAGGACATTGGTCTGAAACACACATTAAACAGGCATTTGAGTTCCATCTGTCAGTCAAAGCAGCTGTACTGACAGTTGTACTTTTGGAACTGACAAGAGAGAACAGAAGGTAGGGGTTCCAGTTGTTTCTGGTAACGAGGGAGCAGTAATGGGGGAACTGAGTGTGTAAAGAGTGTCACAGCTCTCTGTATGTCTTCCTTTGTCAGCTTCATGACAAAGTATTTTGAAGCTTCTGAACAAATGCTCATATCTTCAATATGATAAAAGGTATCAACAAAATTCCCTTCTGAACACAATGATGTAATTGTATGACAGTGGGGATTTAGAGCGAGCTAAAAATAGTTTAAAAAAAGAGTGCTGAACAGATAATCTGTCATGCTCTCCCATTAAAAAAACATAGGCAGAATATGGACACTCTCTGAGCTCTAGGCTTATCTGAAAGAAAAGTAAAAGGCAAAGAGCCACACATGTCATATCGTGTGAAAGTCAACAAAAATGTCTTCATTTTGATCGGTGTGGATGAGAGAGAGGTTTGTTTCAGAATTTAAAAAATTAGATTTTGGTAGAGTAGATGGCATCAGCTAGAGAGAAGAGAAATTCTTGAAAAATTATAAAACTTAAACTGCCATTTCTCAAAGACCGTAGACTGCATCAACAAAGAATCAAAGTGTTGTGACTCATTTAAAGTTTAAATCGTGTCTCTAGATGAAAGTATGTTAAAGTGGTAATGCTTCAAAGACCACAAGGTTTTTGAAGAATTCTGAGAATTCTGCAGTTGAAATACAGTATAATTGTTGAATTTTTCATTAAATGTAAACTGTAATTTTTAAAAAACTATAAAACATTTTAAAAAGATGAGTCCAGTGGTAAGAGTTTAATGTCTTGTGACAAGTTTAACGTTTGTATGGTGTCTCTAGCAGAAGGTATGGTGAAATATTATGGTCTGCAAGAGGTGTAAATTTTTCAGGGATTTGAAGATATCTCCATTATATTCCAATAGAACTTGAATTTCAAAAAAAATGGAATATCTCAAAATGTTTAAGGATTTGAAGTACAAAATTATAAAAAAGTCATAGCAGGAACAACATGAATGAGGTGTACGTTTTGATATCTGAATGGTTGCAATAACTGACAAAATGTGGAACAAATGATTAGGCGGTGGCAGAATTCAAGAAAGACGATATTGTTGAACCTGTTGCTATGCTTTGAGAACGCTGACTCAGTGTTCAACAAATGAAACCTTAAACTCCCAAAATCTCAATCATATTTTTTTTCTCTGTAACCCCTTCTTTCTGTCCATCTGCGCTGTGTGAACAGTACAGTATGTGGAATGTCATAACATTTCAGTCCCGTCAGAGCTTTACCATCTTTGGAGATAGTGACATAGCCCTAATGTGAGCAAAATGAAAAAATACTGTAAAATTTGGAAATGTGAAAAGTTAGAATACAGTGTGTTGATTCCTCCTCTGTAGACTCCTGCAGAGGATGAACTCAGTCAGTTCACAGGGACGTTGACATCTGGCCAGCATTCAGAAATAGTAATTGGCTGGACAGTGCATGTTCCAAACTTTTCACTTGACTTGGGGCAGTAGCTACTGGGCAAACCCTGCAGCCGTGCTTAGAAAAGCTGCAGGAGCCTTCACTTTTGGAAGTCTGGCCAGAGCTTCTCCAGATAAGCTTCCTCCATGATGTGGTGTAACACTGCAGGCTCTGTGTGTCCCACGGGAACAATCAGGTAGGAATTTTGAAGAACACCTGTATAAAGCAGTCAGTGACCAGAGGCGATAGGGACTTATTGCTAACGGTGGACTGCAAAGTAGAGAAAAAGGATGGGTTTTGATTGCGGAACGTAGTAACGCTATGTGAAAGCACACAATAGGAAGGAAATATTTGATCTTCCTGGGATCACAGTCAATGCACAGCTGGAGAGGGGAGACGTAATGAAGCGGAGACCACCAAGACATCTTTACAGCATTACTGCTGGGTGAAAATGGCTTACAGTATATATTCTTTGGATCCCCAAAATCTAAAATCTTTGGCAGTAAAAAACAAAACAAAACAAAACAATTGTAGTATGCCAATGTATATCCAACATATGAGAAAAAATAGAAAAATAGAATAAAAATAGAGGATTCATGTTGTACCCAGCCATAAACCTCACCTTCACATCAGAATGGAGGGCTGCAGCATATGAGGGTTTGTGCGAGGATAGTGCTGATACCCTGGAAACAATACTCTAGCGCAGTGTGGATTCTGCAACCTAGGGGTTATGGAGACATTGGTAAACTCCTGGAAAACAAATACACACAATAAATCAAAAAGTACATAAATCAGGAACAGTTTTGTTAGTCATTTAAATGTATGTGGACACATACTTGCTCCTTATTTTTATTTTACATCACAACAACACTGCAAATTGTTAATGGTGATATTGATAATTATAATAACTCTTTAGATAAGTCAAAAAATATCAAAAAGCATTATATAGCCTTTTTAACATCCGCTCTACAGTGTATCCACAGCAGTTTAGATAACTCTGACCTTCAAAAGGGGCAGGGAACATTTTTTTTCCATGCCACTCTGTCCTAGTAGCAATTAGATTCACATGCACATTAAAAATGTTCAAAAAAAATTGACATGAATAAAATTACCATTCCAGTATTATTCCCATTTTACATACAATCATGAACATATCAGATCGGTGAAGTGGCTTGTAGCAACTGCTAATCTGAAGCCAATCCTAAATCTTTTCACTGCTCCTGCCAGATTGCATTTCAGACTGTCACATTTCTGTAAGCGTAACTTGCCTTCTGCGCCTGTGCTGAGTAAGGTTGCATGAACTCACAACACAAAAGCCAGTGGGCCAATTACAGGCCAGGCCATGGGGAAACCTCCAAGTGCCTGTAAAATATTTATGGCAGGAATGCATGGGTTTGATTTGGGAGTTTGAAAGGAAACAGGTAAAATAACCAAAAGTGAAAACATTGCAGATCTTTTCTGGAAAACAATGAATTGTTGCAGAGAGCAATTGATTAAAATACTTACCCAAAAAGTTTATCATCTTAGTGTTTAAAGAAACACATACAGACATTGTGAAGGCTGAACCTGAGTCAGCTACATAAGGAAGCTTCAAGCTGTATATATATATATATATATATATATATATATAATTTTTTAATTAATACCTTTAATACCTTTTAATTCTTTCTTTTTTCAAAGCAAACACCAAGGGAAGTGTCTCCCTTGCAACAGCTCCCCAGTGTCTGAGTGTCTGAGCCATGTCCCATGCTTGGCCAGCAATCTGTTTTAAATGAACTGTTTGTGTTCCTCTGACATATTTGGTGTTATTTTAATGGCCTGGAAACCACAGAGCAATTTTGTAAAGGATTATTATACCTTTAAATCACCTTTGAGAACCCATCTGAGTGCATAAGAAATCCATTAATCATCTTTGCCAGCGTGCAGCTCAAATTAAAGACCAAGCCTTTACTCAGAGACACAGAAAAGAAAAACGTTGTTCTTAACTCAGCCTTTTCTTTTTCTTTTTCTTTCAATCACTGTTATGGTTTGTGATAAAAGCAAAATGAGTGCTCATAGCTGATAAACTATATAAAGATGAAAATCCCACAATAATGAAGTTTGATAATGACTGTTGTTTAGAGATCTTTTACCAGTTTCTGAGTAACTTAGATTTGAAGATTTCTTTTTTTACGCTATTTAAAACACTCATCAAAATACACTATAATCAAAGAAATCCATCATGTTTGTGTTGTTGCTTATTTAATCTCTCTATCTAAATACTGTTTAACGTAATACATGAATGTGTAAGGTTCCTCACAAACGGAGTCTCTCAACATATCAAAATGTTTATTTGGCCACAAAAATAACAATTTGTAGAGACATAATATTAATGAAATGGCTAGATATGAGAAAGAACCAATCACTACCAAGTGTGCCAATCAATAAGTCAGCCAAAAGGAACTGCATGCCAGCATCCCTTTAATGGCATGATCTTCTCTGAATGATTGAGGCTATGCCGAAGGCGATCACGAGGTGGTGAATTTCACTCCAGGGATTCACACAGGCGCTTAAAAGGAGGGTGTAGGACGACCCGGGTGATCTGAGGAGGTGAAACCAAGAGACTCAGGACTAAGAAAATGGATTAGATGTTCAAAATCATGGACAGAACTAAGGTCCTGCTGTTATTAAGTATGTGACCACACAAGTGTATCAAACCATCTAAAATACCCAGTTCAGTAAGATTTGTTACAAACAAGCCATGATCTCTGTCTACATAAATACATTTGGAGTACAGTCAATTCTTTGCTGCATTACATTTTGTTTTCAAGGCAGATATTAAATAAGCCTCAGCTGGATTTTTACATTAACTTTAAAATGTTGACCCTACATATATGACCCTATATATATATATATATATATATATATATATATATATATATATATATATATATATATATATATATATATGTGTGTGTGTGTGTATACAGATGCCTTGGTGGTCTCCTCTTCACTATGTCTCCCCACTCCAGCTGTGCATTGACTGTGATCCTAGGAAGATAAAATATCTCCTCCCTATTGTGTACTTTCACGTCCCACTATTTCCTGAACTTTCGTGTTCCACCATTAGTGGTCAAAGTCCTCGCTGGCAGAATTTTTTTTCTTTGTTTTAGATCAATAAAATATAGCTGACTGTCAAGAGTGCTGGTGAGGGTAACACACTCACAAACACACACACACACACACACACACACACACACACACACACACACACACACACACACACACACACACACACACACACACAACATGTGGCTTTTAGGTTATCCCAAACTTGATTTTAACCATTAATATATATAGGCAAAGGGTGGAAAATGATGACTTAAGATACTTAGTGTAGTGTGAATGCTCTTTCAGAGCCACCTAACACTACACTACACAGAGAGCAAAGCATTTCATCAGTATATTGCATTTGCCTTGGTATTAAGACTTGAGGGAGTGTGATTTTGACTTGGCTCACACGCAGGACACAAGGGGGGAGGAAATAAAAAGTAAAGTCAAACATTGTTAAAACAAGCTGTGGTAAGCCTTCCCTGGGATTTCCTCAGAGGGTAAGGTGAGGCTGGAAGCCTGCATGGCCAATGAAGCACAAGGAAAGGGGAAGACGGATGCATCTGTTTATTTTACCCCACAGATTTAACGTAAAATTGGTGGGTTTTGCAGGGAACAAAATGTTGCACTCAATACTAAATAAAAAGACAGTAAATATGATGAAAAAACAGAATTGATCTGCTTGTAATATTTAATTATAAAACAATATTAAATTATAAAAACTCACGGTGAGAAAGGCAAGATGTTTCATTTCTCTTTGTTGTTTTCTTTTTCACACTTCTTGATTATTTCAAAAACCTTCTGGAAGTAACACCAGTGGTCCCGTAATTTGAAAAACCTTTTACAATTTGGCTTTTTTGCTAAAAATGTATTAATGATTCTCACTGACTTATGTACGTAGCACTTTTCAGGTGTGGAACGTTTATGGATTGATTAGTCACTTGATGTGCTGACATTCAGACATGCAGTACAGTAAATTACTCATGTGGGAAAATGTTAACTCAGTCAGGACACATAATCCAGCCAAGATCCCGACATCTTTCACATCAGCTGATCTCTAAACCTGACCACAACATCAGAACAATCAGCTGTCTACATTCTGACTCATTCTTTCCAGATTTATACTCTATTTAAACTGCTTTTGCCTGCCTACTCTGGCTGTTTCCTCTGCAAGATGTTTTGCGACCCACCTCCACCCCAGCTCCTCCTTTATCAACTTGGATGGATTTAATATGGGTCATGCCAGGTCATGTGAGTGTCATTAAGTGTCATCTGAAAATCATCTGAAAATATGACTTTACTACAGGTATATGCTTATTGAACCGCTGGTGTAATCAAGGATTCTTACAAAGACTGGTATTCTATACTCTATAAAATGTTTATTTACTTTACCTTGAGTTTCACTTATGCCACCACTACTGTTTCTTTTCTTTTCTTTTCTTTTCTTTTCTTTTCTTTTCTTTTCTTTTCTTTTCTTTTCTCTTAGTTGGGTATGCGAATTAAGGTTCAAAGAATGAAAGAACATCATTTTATTTTAATTTTATACAATCAAGAAAATCAAGCAAATCCCCAATTTACCCCTGCTTCTGTGTAATCACAGGCGACTGATTTAAGCCCCCCTACCTACTATGCAACAGTGGACGTAAAATATGCCTAGAAAAGGAAACACCCTGTCAACAGGTAATCAAATCAATTAACGAGTAGACAAAAGTACAGTATCTTTGGGTTTTTTTTCAACTTTTTAATCAATCCAACATTATTTCATATCTGTAGATTTAATATTATGAAGTACCTTTTCATTTAAAATTGAATAAATAAAGAAATACTAAAATGAAGAAATATTCCATGAAGCAAGTTAATATGACAATAAAATAAAAATTAATAAAATAGCACTCCATATGATGTATGTGTCTTTTTTTTTTTTTTCAAATAACTTTGTTTTGTGTCATTTTAGATCTGAAAGACGTCTCGGTTTCCCTCTAACACACCACTAATGGCTCAGACTCAACACTGTATTATCAAGTATCTCAAACACAGTCGGTGGATTGTAATTAAAGCAGCAAAATGTCACATGAAGATGTGAAAAACAAGGTCAAAGCTGTTGTGTCAGTACTCCAGTACATATGAATAAATATGAACCTGATGAACCGACGCTGTTGTGAGCATCTTGTGTAGAAGCAAAGCCAAGGTGTGCGTGATGAAAAGAAATGGCAACCTATGCCGCCCATTGGATTTTAGAAAGTACTTGTTTAGTTATTAAAGGCAATTAATAATGATTTTGGCAAGTAATAATTAATAGAACAATTTACTAATCAAACTAATCAATTAAAATTCTCCACCACATGAAAATCAGGAGCTTGTAACTAAACATTGCAATCAGCCTCTTTGTGTGCCAACCTGCGAACAGATGTGGCGCTATAGAGCAACAGAGAAGGAAGGAACGTAACAACAAACACCTTCTCTTGGTAAAATATATCTGACTTTAACATGAAAAGATGCACAGTCAACAATAGTCAGCTTAAAGTTCTGATATCTAAACTACACATAAACAAACAATATCAGTTAGGTTATGTGTGTAGATGTGTGCCAACACACGTGGACAAGATCATGTGGTGATCAAGTCAAGCCCGGGGAGAATTGGAGGACGAGAGGGCTTATGGCCAAGATCGCGTGCATGTTTATGGTTAGTTTGAAGGACAGAAACAAAGAAAAACACATTGTTAAACCCAACAAAGCTGGAGTGATTTCCTACCACAAGCAAACTGTCGCTGGGTCAGTTTGCATCTCTGGTTACTATACAGATGCACGGATGTGAAGCCGTACGCGCCCTAGCCGTTCAACTGGGAAATGAAAATGTCTGTCGTTTTCTGTGGTGAGAAAACACATCAACATGAGCCAGCGACATTTTTACAATGTGTTTTACAAAAACAGCAGAGGACCGACTCACTGAAGCAGTAATAAGAAATTAACACGGATGCAGTGGGACCGACGGTCCAACTCACAATGTGTGTAGCACAAGGAAAAGCTGACTGGTCGAATAACGTGCTAAATTAAGTTTTTCTCTGCCCGAACACAAAGGCCTCCTACATGGATCAAGTGTTGTCCTTAAGAAGAGCTGATCCACACTTTGGCAAACAGGGCAGGGACGGAGCCTACGCTTCTCGGGAAGTGTTGGCGAGAGAGGCTTTCTTCCTCTCAGGAAGCAGTGGCTGGACTGGGTCGTACTTCCTTTGTTGAATCCAAGTTCGTTCGGGTTCCTGGAGCTGCACGGGTGCCTCCTACTTGCAGCGATGTTGCTGGAATGCTTGCAGGTCACTCCTTCAAAAGCACAAAAAAGAAATGAATATCAGTATCTCCACCGGTCACAGAAAACAGGATGTGGTGGTGAGAAACCCTCATGTCATCGTAGTGCACCGTATACTTCCAAACGATTGACTGTGTGTCTACGAAATGTAGACGAACCTTCCCAGAAAGGACTTCACCTTGATGGCAGCATACTTCTCTCTAAAAGTTGAACATACACGTGACCTGTGGAGGTTTTGTTAACTCAGGTTATCAGGTGAAATTTGTTGGTTAGATGTATACATAACAACCAAACGGCAGCATTGAAATGAACTCTAAATGTCGCAGCACCCTTGAGTTTTTAAATACACACCAACCACACTTATCTTTTAATGTCAATTTAGGGAAATAATGCATGTATCACGTCTTATAATGTACATGTGACCCAAGCTTCAAAAAAGCAGTTTGAAAAAGTTCATATTTACTGATTTTTTTTAATCCATTACTTGGTTTAATGTTTAATTTTGTCTTTTATTCTTGTAACCTTCACGTTCAACTTTTTTTTTTGTTTTTTGTTTTTTATCTTTTATCCTTTTGTTTTATATCCATTTAAAATGCAGTTATTTTCAGGCTAAATAGAGATTAGTTAAATTTGAGGATGGAATATTAAAATTTACTCTGATCTTCCTTTTTATTGTGAAACAAATTGCTCAACAATTGTTCTTTTTCTGCAGTCACTTCTGTGCAGTCTCATTAAGTTCATCCCTTGTTCTCAACTCTAATCCTCATTACAACCCACTTCATTTATCCTTTCTTTTTCACTGTCAGTTTTGCTGTTTTGTTTTTGTCTTCACTTTTATATATTTTTTATTTCCACCTTTTCTCTTACCGCGTAAACCTGCCCAAAAATTTGCTGTGACTCGCAACTCCTGTTGTTGCTTTTGAATCCTCATTTTTACGTCCTCTGTCTCCACCTGTTCTTTCATTAAATACTCCCTCCCAACCCGATAAGCCAGTAATGGTAGGGTTAGTCTGCAGAGCCGTAAGCTATCAGCTTTTATGGCTCTAATTGTTTCTTGTGTGCCGTTACTTGTAAGACTGCTTTCAAGTGAATACAAATTGACCACAGAAGGGAGCAACATTGAGCACTGATCCAAGACTAATCTCAGGCACTCTCAGTGGAAACAGAGTGAAAAGAGGAAACTAATAACATGATACTTGTAAAGGTGTGGTTGAGCCTGAGGAGACAAAAAAAAAAAAAAAAAAGAAAAAGCAAACAACAGAATAGTTCAATTATTTAAGGACTTTATTGTCTCATTATTCCACTGGAACATTGTTAAATACTTCATCCCATACTTCTGTAGCTCTTATCCAGCCCGTTCCCGCTTCCCTACTCCAACCTGCCGTTCTCTTCCTGTCACTATTTTTAATGGCGAGGGATTAACTTTTAATATACTCCCCTGTGGAGGATTATGGAACAGGTGACACATTTTCATTTGGAGCTCACGCCATCTAAAAGTAAGCTTACAAACACGGGATGCCACCATATCTGATCTAGGATTAATGTTAAAAAAAATAAAGATGAAAAAAAAGTTAAAAATGATACAAACAATTACGCTTGATGTAAGCCGCTTTTAACTTTTCTGTGCCTCTTCTGGATTAAACAGTTTCCCTCTGATTTGTTTAAGCGAATGTGTAATTCTCAAGACGTAGCTGTGGTCTCTTTCAACGTGTGTGTGTGTGTGTGTGTGTGTGTGTGTGTGTGTGTGTGTGTGTGTGTGTGTGTGTGTGTGTGTGTGTGTGTGTGTGTGTGTGTTTGTGTGTGTGTGTGTGTTTACCATAAATCTGACTGACGCAGGGACTAACTGAATAGTAAAGCATATCATCATCCATTTTACTCTGCGTTTGTCCTTCTCTTCCCAGCAGTCTTAGCTCATCAGTGTTGTCAGATTGTATAAAAGAGCCAAACAGCATCTTGACACCCTAAGTGTGGGTTTCACTGCTAGCTATTGCAGATAACTACACCACACCACCACCAACACCAGACTAAGTGCCACTTTCTGCAGGCAAAGGCTAATTTGTTGGCCTTCAGTCTGTGTCAGCAGAGCTTGAAAATAATCACAAGCTAATAGCCTCCAGTTACTGAAACTGAGCCAACTGCGCCAGTACTATCATACAGGATTATGAATATTTTTCTGTATCCCTTTTCTGTCTATTCCCTTTATTTGTGCTATTTATTTATTTTGTTAAATTTGACTTACACACTTTGTTTTTGTGCATTTCTTTTATATGGACAAGTACAGCAGCAACTCACCATGGCAGCAGACCTAATCAGACCATTTCAGCCTCACACCACGTTAAAGCAAACCATTGTTTTTCTTGTTTGATCTAATTGTTGTTATGATTTTCATGCTAGAATTGTGTCACACAAGGATGTGGATCCAGATCGGGTAAATATCTGATACGTGGCTGTGTCATATGGTTTTGAATGGATGCACCAGAATTTGCATATACAGGGGTTGCATTTCTCTGCAGGCATGCAGAACTCGGCACAACATTAGCAGCATGGCATAAATCATCAGCAAGAATGATGGGAACTGGCAGTAGTCAGTGGTGAGATGTCACCAGTAACATATCTTAATTCTTATACAGTCCATGGCCTTCACCTGCTGAAGCCTCCTTGCTCCTTCTGCAGTAACACTGGAAGCTCCATCAGCTGCGGAAACTGTGGCCAGCACAGCTGTGTGCGTCCCACAGGAACAACCAGGCAGAAACGTTTTTATTGGCATTTTTTCAGTGCCATATGTTGTTCAGCGCTGGGTGTATAACGCAATAATGGATCAGAGACGTTAGGAAGTTGCTGCTGATATTGGGCCAGTAAGTAAAAGAGGAAAGTCTTTAGATTGAATAAAACTGTAAGGCTATGTAAAAGCACACACTGGGGAGGGAATATCATGCCTTCCTGGGATTACTGTAAATGCACAGTTGGAGAGTGTTGGTGCATTTACAATAGTGCAATGTTAATGTGGCTTTTGTCATTTTCATCCCAGTTGCCAATTAATTGTTGAAATGTATGCAACACAACTAACACTAGAGTGAGGGATGTAATGTTCCTGAAATTTCTGATCAGTGACAAACAACCCCTGTTTTCTTCTTCAGGGCCTTTTTTCCCCTCTGAGTGCATGTAGTATGTTGACAACAGAGGACTGGCAGTCGGGTTAGTCAAGGAGGAGTGGACACAGTGGCTTTAAGGAACAGAAACCACTTTCATTGTCTAAACAGGCTGGAGGAATTTGGATTTTATTGAGACAGCCAAACAGTTGAGCTCCCATCATTTAATTTGAGCTTACCATAAAGCCTAATGTAGCAGCTTTTTGCAGGTAGATTTAAATCAATGCATCTATAAATTTGATGTTCAGTCTCAGATACAATCAATTCTACAAGAAAATTAGATATGAGTAACATTGTCTGACCTATCTTCGTATTTCTCCTTCCTCCATGTTATCTGTGCCCTGTGACTTAACAGAGGAGGCTCAGTCAGGGGCTGGTACTGGCTTCAAAGAACACATTCGTGGGTCAAAACATTGTAAATATTTAACTGAGCCATAACTACTCATCAGAAAGTAAACTAAAATGCCACAAAGGCACAATGCTATTTTTCCAGGTAAGTTTTCTTTCTAGCACACGAAAAAAGGAGGATCATACAAAGTGTTCCTCATTTCTCTTTTGATTAGGTCTGAGTGTAAGAGACCAGAATGAAATGAGATAAAGAAGAAAAAATGTGCCAGTTTTTCTCTTTAAAGGGCTAATGTGCACTTCGAACACATAAGAGGGCTGGAACAAAAGCCTGCATGTATTCCTCTTGTCAAAGAGCCCTACATTTCACTGAAAAAGCAATGCAGATGATGAGGTGTGGCAACAGCTGAAATGCATTTCCATTAGAAGCCTTTTACTTGTGAGATGTATGTGTGAGGGGAAGGGGATAGATGGAGGGAGGGAGTCTTTTTTACATGTATTTAAGGACACAGCCTCTATATATTCTTCAAAATATGTAAAATGTGTGTTATCTCTCAGACACCATACTGGTGCATTTAATCCTAAAACCCTGACAATGGTTCATTTCTAAGCCTATCCAACTCTCGTAACAATGATTGCCATCACCCACACACTAAAATAACAAGATTTCCCTCCATCAGAGCTGTGTTATTATGATTCATACTATATTACTTTGAGAATTACTTTCAGATTAGAGAAAGGCTAAAGGATTGAGCCATGAACATTTTTACTGGGCAGGGAGATAACAGAGATGTTGTTTGGTTTGGTTTGGCCAGAACAAAAGAGTTGCATGTATGTGTACAATCGTAGCCAAAAATAGGTTGTAATATAAATATAATATAATATAAAATATAAATAAATACAATATAATGTAAATATAATTTTTTTTTTTTGCAAATGTTTCCATTCCACTATCCCCATATCATTTTTTAAATTTCATAATATAACTGTAGAACATGTGTGGTGGAAATCTACTGGAATCCAAATGAGAAAACAAACAGTTTCAAGTTTAACACAAAAGTTTATTTACAAGATACACGTTGATCAGACGTGCAGAGAAGTCTCACTTGGAGAGTTCCGCCATAGAGAAGAGGAGACAGGTTTTTATATGATCTGAACCACGGAACGTCACATGAGTTACAGCTGTATAGATCCCTGAATGGCAGAGCAGATTGTCTCACAAGAAATACCTCTGCAAAACTTCCTTACTGCTTATCAGGCTTAAGGAAATTGGAGATGGATCTCTTGTCAAGGTGTATATTCTAAGAGTGTGAAATACAGGAAAGCCATTGTTTAACATAAATGCTAAGAGTGTGAGAAACACGAAGTCTGTTATTCTTGACATACATTTTAACACAGGCTACACAGTCAGCATACAAAAGAGAGGCTTGTACTCAAGGCATACTCACATAAGGTCAGATTGAGTTCAGACAATGTTTAAACTGATCAAACTAAAATAAGTGATTCAAACTAGTACTATGTGAATATAATATTTCTCTCACACATGTATAAGTATTATTTAAGTTTCAAATGTTTTTTTTTAATCAGTACATTTATTCAAATCTGCAATACTGTACAATGCTCTGCTAGTACATTGTACTTTGCTCTGCCATGCTGTATCTCAATGAATATTCATTTCTGGGCCAAGACCTGACTCCTGGTTTTGAGGTGGTGATGCCCTGAGTTGCCCACAATTTATTATTTTCTCCTTGTACACCTGCTTTTTGAGGATTGGACAGAGGTTTTTAATGGGATTACGATCTGGGGCGTTTCCTGGCCCCACATCTAAATATGTAATGCCAAGGCCCTTTGACCCACTTATAGGTTGGTTTCCATTCATAGCATCTGGGATACACTAGGAGCTGGAACTGTAATAGGGCTAACCTGACCTCTTCCTTAGTTGTTTTAGTTGTTAGTTGTTTGTTGCATTTCCAATACAGTGTTGGACCAGGTAGGATCCAATTATTTAGCTAATTAACACGCCGTGATACTTTGTGTAATGTACCACTTTCAGTAATGAAACACTTTTGTTGTTTGCCAAACACCAACTGAATAAAAGAAGATGATGAAGAAAAGGAAAAAGTACTTTATCAAAAGCAAGTGCTGTCACACATTTGCCAAATATCTTTTGCTAGAATGTCATATTTGTATTTGTATTTTGCATTACACAGCATTTGGCACCCAAAGTCCAAACACACACCTTCTCTTAAAATTTATCTCATCCAACCTGATGAATCTGACAGCAGTTGTTTAAACAACTTATGCTTTTGGTTACTTTTGAAACATTTTCTGATCTATTCAGTAGAAGTTTTACAAATACAAGGCCTGATTGAACAACTTTGGGCCTTTACAGAAATGTGGTTAGATTGTCAGTATCCTAATATCCAAGCCACACGGATAATTTGAACAATCAAGCCAAAAACAGGAAAAATGTTTATTTTATTCCAAAACTGTAAATAAGGCAGTGCATGACAGCTCCATATTAACCTACCATTGATATAAATTAAAATTAAAAAATACTAAAGGCCCTTGTACTTTGTTATTATTAGTATTGCTGTTATTATTATAATATTATTATAAACCATCAGCGATGGATCTGTGTTGCTTAGAAAATTATTAAATATATCTCTGACACAAAAACAGAGTCTGACATATTATATGAGA
The DNA here is from genome assembly GCA_014839995.1 of Xenentodon cancila. Taxonomy (NCBI): domain Eukaryota; kingdom Metazoa; phylum Chordata; class Actinopteri; order Beloniformes; family Belonidae; genus Xenentodon; species Xenentodon cancila. The sequence goes on from CM026197.1 coordinate 22,216,736, forward strand.
ATCCAGGATGGACAACGTTGAAAAGTAATAGCCACGAGATTCCACTCGTAATAATTGATGGTACTGTCACAATTTTCTTTTGAAATTTCACTGGAGCAACAAACAACTACACATAAACCACTAAAGCGATTCTTCGCAAGACCGACTGTGTACACCTCTTCTGATCTACACAGTCTGCCAACAACGCCACAGAGCTGTTTAGCATGGTACAGGAGCGTGCAGAAATCTGAAATCTGGCTATGATAAACTGTGGCAGCAATTCGCACATTAAACTTATCAGCCACAGGGGAAAGTTTATAAAAACTATGAGGAGAAAAATAAAACAGTTGTTAATCCACATGAATGATGGTTCCCGATGCAGTGCCATCTGAGAGATCTGGGATCACAGGTGTCCAGGTCTAATCCGAAATCTGAATTTCAGGATAGCTTGAAATGTTTTAATGATTTTATGCAATGTGGAAAGAGGAAAAATATGAAAATGCATTCCAAATTTTATTTTGAGGAAGATTCTTTTCAAAAATTACACAGATAAAGAAAAAGTGGGGCGTGATAATGTTTGCCAGAGACGTGCAAATATGCAAAAAGTGTTTCCATTAAACTTTTGCAAAAAATGGGTTATCAACACATCTGAAAAACCACCTCGTTAGAGCGAAAAAAGGATTCTGCAATATTTGGCAGTTTTTTTTTTTTTTAATGACAGGCATTTATATTACAGGTTTTTATTGCATACTTAGGTTTTGCTCAAATCTAGGTGTAATGGAAACACGACTAGGGTGACGTGACAAAATTTTTTTTTGGCATTTCAAATAAATCTATACAAACGGACAACTCCTTCCATCACACGCTTCTCCCAGCAGTGATGACTAACACCTGTGCATCCCCTTCACAGCAACTATCACAGCCTCACCATTTGCTGACATGATCTTTTTCAGAGGTAAATAAAGTTGCAATCAGCAGTGAATTGAAAGCAGTTTTGGCCTCTGCAAGAGGAAACTCTAACACAAGGCCAGGGCCTGAAAATCACTATGCCCACATCTTTCAACATTGATTTACCGCTGCCTGGATGGGAAATAATGGCAATAATATTTTAACAGCAAAACAGGGCTTGTGCCAGTCAGAGAGCTGTAATAAATTTGCCCCTAAGGTTTTGAGACAATACCTTCTTGGTATTCACTTTCAGGGTGAATGTAATCCATTATACCTTACTTCTGTGCAAACTCAATGATCTTTACAGCATCAATTTGCTTGTTTTCTTTTAGCCAGCCATCAGCTGAAGCTTTTTTCCTGGCAGGTTGGCGGGGTATCGTGATCGTTGCTCTGTTGCATTTGGAAGTGACAAAGTCATATTGAGAGCAAGTGTACTTGTATCAGGAATAAGTAGCTGATCCATGCTTGTATGTGGTCCTCTAATCTCACATGTGCTTCCTTGCATAAAGACAGCTGACTGTGCCAAATGTTCTGCTCCTTGAAGTGAGCAATAGGATCTCTCCCATTTGCTGCTTCCCAATCTGATATCAAATGGATTTGACATTTATCTTACTGTGTATGTAGTCTTGTAGATGACATAAGCGTACTTGGGTACAGAACATTAATTTAATGGGAAAACTGGTCAGTTGGGGAGTTAGACATGGGGGGGGGGCTGATCAGACTCGCGCTCTTCATATACCAGCCCCGTCTGAATTATGAGCACCATTATGTGCTGCATTTTGCGGCAGTATTATTTTACTCAAGAAAATCCTCTAATCCATCACACTAACTGGTCTTTTACCATCTCTGTAACTGTGGAAAAACCTAAATGCAAATTCTTTAGTACAGTTTTAGTGCAGTTTGACTTAATTTTCAGAAAATGTGTGTAGTTTACCATTTAGATGACATTGTGATGAAGATAAAACATCTTGCTTTTTCTCATCCATGACGCTGCTATTATAGTGAGTAATGAACCATCTGTTGTGCAAAGATAATAATTCTTTTCTGTAATGTGGCAGTTATAATGATTATTTCTTTATTTAAACTAATAGTACTTGTAAATTATTTGAAAATACAAAAGCCAATATGTCTCTTTAACATTTCTTTAAACTTTACCACATGCCTTCATTTTATGGATTTTGAATTTTGAATTGCTAAATTCAGTGTAAGTTATTCTAAGCTGCTGATTAAGTTTCATTGTGTTTACTTATTACTAACCAGGTTGTTACTCCTGTAATTTAACCACAAAGTCAGGGGGAATGAGCGCTGTGCATTTATTGCTGTTGACTTTGCAAGTCGTTTATCATAATGGTGCTTGTGCATCCTCTTGTGTCTCTTTCTTGCTTAATATCGCCTCTCAGGCACAATGAGGTCTGGGTGGGACATGCACAGGTTTGGACCATGTAGTTGGAGGAGCTAAGCCAGAATAAATGAATCCTGATTTTCATTCTGTGTCATTTGGAGCGCATCTTTCCATATCATCCATGGAGCTCATACGAAAGGACTTTTGAGTAACAAATACTGTTATCTGCAGTATAAGTACAAGTTACCAAACATAGACATTTACAAGCTGCGATATTTCAGTGTTTGACTCTTTTTAAGAACATTTCCATCAGAATGTTCTTTTCATCTTAATCTTAAAACTATGGCATAAAGTAGACATTATGGGTGAAAAATGTGGGAATGTTCTGAATAATAGAGGACACCAACAGTACAAGAGTGTTTTTCATTATGGTAACGTGCCTCATTGCTGCTATCTCTTACTCCCAGCATGTGTGTGTGTGTATATCAGAGTATGTGAGTCTGTGTGAGTGAGAGGGACATTGAAGAAAGGGTAGGCTATGCCCATATTTCCCGGTTTTAACCTTTTTTTAGAAGGCTTGTCTCTCATTCCTCTGTGTCTGTTTAAAATGCATTGAGGTGTCTGAAAGATCCTCTGTGTTGGCAGAGGGTGAATAATTTGGGTGTCATAGGTAAAGAGAGGACGCAAGTAAGCACAAAGTGGCATAATGGAAATCACTCGAATTGCATGTGACCATTGTATTCTTAATTCAGGGCCTTTAGCTCTAAATTAATCAAAAGTCACTCAACTTGCCTGCACTGTGCATAAAAATAAAGCCTTGTGGATGACTAATGAACTGATGTTTAGCATTCAGCATGCCTCGCCGCCAGCCACACAGACCTCACACCCTCCCTTGCCAGCTTCTCTGTCACAAGTCTTCAGTCTAATGACCTTAGTCATGGACCTTAATGCAGCCCAACTAACATCTTCCCCCCACAGGAGGAAACACTGAGATCCCCTCTACTTCCCACGCCTGACTGCCTGGCTCCAGCATCCAGGTGAAGAGGCGGCGTTCCCTCTTGAACCTGAGCCCGAGTCAGGAGAAGATTCCAGCGGTGTAGAAGAACAATAACAATACACGTCTTAGAATGCCATGGAGACTGTTATTGGCTCACAAATCCACTTGTGAGTCCACGCTCAGGTCCAAGCTCAAGTCCAGTCTCATCTCAACTCTTCATTGTCTTCAACATAATCTTGACCTTCACTATTATACAAATGAAAGTCCAAAAAATAGATAATTCCAGAGTCACTGACTAACTCACAAACAGCAAAATTGAGAAATTGGCAGTGTTCTTTTTCTCGGGCTTTCAGCAGCACAGGATCACTGCAGCAGACTGTACTCTCCATGTTTCCCCTCTGTGCACCTCAGACTTCTAGTAAAATCCATAGTCCGACCAGCTGCGAAAATATATGCAGATGACTCAGCTGTTTTGGGGGTCTGTAAGTGGTGAAGAGGCGACTGAGCACAGACAAATGGAGAACTGCTTTGTACCGTGTTGTGGACAAAGGAGAAGACTGTGAGTTTTAAGCCTGTTTCCTTCCTCGGACAACAGGTGAAGGAGGCTTAGGACAGCAGATGCCTGAATGTTCTCTTGGACAGCCGATTGTAACTGGACCTGCGAACCTGAACTATATTTCTTGAGGAAGCTGAGGTTCTTTAATGTTTGCAGAAAGATGTTCCATATTTTCTATAAGTCTGTGGTGGAGAGACCAATCTCATCAGCAGTCATCTGTTGCAGTAGCAGCATCAGGACCAGGGACTAAAAAAAACAAAAAAAAAAACACACAACTTACAGAGAAGGCTAGCTCTGTGCTGGGAACTGCTCCAGAGCTTCTGCTGATTGTGAAAGAAGAATGTTGCATAAAATGTAAAACAATAGACAACATGATGCATTATGCACATCTTGTACAAAACATACTGACAAAACAATGAAATGTCTTCATTAGGAAGTTTCCTGTGCTAAGACCATTCCTGCCTATAGAAAAAAGCTGTTAAAACAACTCTCCCTTTAAAGTAAAAAAGTACAATTTATCAACCTTGATATTTGTTTTTATTTTGTAATTGCAGTTTTTCTTTTGATAAATAGATTTTTCATACACACTAACACAAATTAATGAATCTTTAGGATTAGTCACCCTCTGACCACCTCGGTGTCTGCTGTCTACACCTGTTTATATAGTCCACCAACTAACCATGTATCAGTCATATATACATGAGGGACAGTTGTACTTATGCATCTTGTCTTTTGTACATTTGAGTCTCCTCTCTATTTTTCATTCTCTCTTTCCGATCTCCCTTTTCCTGATCTACCTGGCTGGCCTTCAGCAGGAGGGTCCCCCCTTATGATCCAGGTCCTGCTCAAGGTTTCTTCCCTCTTAAAGGGGAGTTTTTACCTGCCGTTGCTTACGTAATAATTGCTCCGGGGTCATATTCTGGGTCTCTGGAAAGCACCTAGAAACAATTTGTGTTGTAATAGAAGCCATATAAAAAAAACTTAATTGAATTTAATCAAATTTCATCAATCATCAATGGTAGTTTTCAGTGAAATTCTGATTAAAAGAGTGTCAATAAACTGAGAGGAAATTATTTAAAATGATCTATTGATTTGAGTCAAGTCTTCCTGACATAGACACTTGGACCCGCTCCTCAGTGGACCCTTCTGTGAAATTCCTGAAGTATGCAGTATCATTGGACTGATCCAGGACAGTAACCAGTCTGCATACAGGTACAGGAAGTGGAACAGATGGTCCAATGGTGAAGTCAGAACCGCCTGGAGCTGAACCCACTCGAGACTTTCCCACAATCTGAAGTGGACCTCCCACATAGACACTGTCCACAAGGCGTCAGAAAAATCTTCAGAAAAATGAATTGGGACTGACCTTCACTCCATCAACAACTTGTATAGTTTAAGGGTCAGAATTTCTGCAATCCCCTCACACCCTGCACACAAACTTTTCAAACTTGTCCCGTCTGATAGGCGCTACGGAGAACTGCGCATCAAAACCACTCGTCACAGACACAGTTTCTCCCCTCATGCCGTCTCTCTGCTGAACTTTCAGCGTGTCAACTATTTGTGCAATATCCTCATTTAAAGTAAATATCGGTTCTGTCTTTTATATAGTGAGCATATGTTTAGACTACTGTGGGATTGTTCTCTTTGTTTATTTATTTACTTAATTACTTTTATTTTATCTTTTTATATTAAACCTTAAGACATAAGTTTGGCAAATGAAATTTCTCCTTTGTTTGCCCAAACCTGGTAAATAAAGTTGATTCTGGTTCTGAATTTGATGTTTCTTCTCTTTACAAATTACAGATTCATGGTAAAATTGGAAAACTGTGCTTGTGATAAAAGTGGAGTTTGTGGACAATTCCAATTGTGGGATGAGCATCAGGAAAATTATGCCACTCTTCAAAACTTTTAAAGAATATGTTAGTTAAATTGAAATCAGATTTTTTTTTTTTAACACAACAGTCTTGGAAAACTGATCAAACTTCACAGGCAGGGCACACAGAGAGTACGTCTTCCAATGACCTGAGTTTTAGTTTGAATAAAAGTTGGGCTGTTTAAACATCTGTTACTTCCGCTGCCTCACAGCAAGAAAATTCCTGGTTGGGATCCTTCTCTGTGTGGCACAAGATGTTTTTTTTTTGTTTTTTTTAATCCAAAAACTCTACTCTCTCCCTTCATTACCATAATCAGTGTTTTTAAACTACCCCTACAAGTGAGTGTTGTTTGTCTTGTTTGACCCTGTATGGCCCTGTGATGAACCACACCTCTCACAGAGTGACAGCTGGGATAAGCCCCGACCCTCTCTGCAACCCTGCAAAAGTTGAAGTGGGTATAAACAATGCATGGATGGATGGAAATAAAGTAATTGGAATTCAAACTAAAGTTTAAAAGGTTCTTTGTACATGTCTTTGTGCATACAAATCTCTTCACTTAACGCCATCAAATTATCCTGTAAGTGAGGAAGTTTCCTGACAATCCTGCTGACAAGCAGATGGACAAGTAGCACTGAAAACCCACCTTTCCTTTGGGAAGAAATCCAAAAGAATGCATCTGTGATAGTAAAAGGTGTCAGTGACTATCCTGAAAGAATAGGTACATTATGTGAGGTATCAAGAAAGAAAATACACCATATTTACAAGACAAACAAATGCCAGCTTATTTCCTAAATCTGTCAAGCTGTGGGCTCTTAAATCATTTAGTATTCTGCTACAGGCACTGCCCCGAGCACTTTATATGAGCCAGTAAACACCACATATTTTTGAAACTTAATGTAATCGCTAAGTACAACATTTAATTTCATTATCTCTTGGGGGTTGCTTCAAACAGATGGCCGTAAAATGACAATTTTTACCACTTACAGGTTTGCTCTTTTGATATAGCAATAAATAGTGCCTGGTCGTATTTATTTATATGTTGGACATTAAACAAGGCAAATCAGCACATACAGATGTTCACACCAAAAACATATACTGTATAGTAACTACTACAGATGTTGTTTTTTTAAAGGTAAAGCAGATGAAGGGTGTTTATGCAGAAAATGTAAAATCAAACAAGAAAAACGTCTTCAGTTATGGCAGATGTGGCAGCATGCATAAACAAATAATGAAGTCTATATATTACTAAGATGATTTTCATGATTCGAATTATGTATTTGTAATGTAATCTAGTAAAAAAACCTGAAGGTAAGAAAGATGTCATCCAGAAACACAATGTTAAACTGTGCCTGAAATGAAAGCTTACTAAACTTACCTTTTTATGTTTTTCTTTTTTAATTTATTTTTTTATCTCTAGGAAACAACTGTTTGTGAAAGCAAATAGTGTAGCACAATGGAGCAGCATTTTGTTTATGCATCATTATTTAAAACATGCAGATTTTAAGCATTTCTTGCAGGCAGCTTGCGTCATATACAATAACAATGATATTTTACTCAAAACAATTCCTGGGCTTTGATACTACATTGTATTAAGAATCAAAGTTATTGTATGTCATTTGATTCTTGTGACAACCAGGATAATGATGATAATGATTTGGATGTTTGTGTGCGGTGTTCTGCAATAACTATTGCAAAATTAGAAAACATGACAATTTGGATATGAACCATCTTAAATTTGACATGTTACACTTCCTCTCATTTTTAAAGCCATTCTGTCACAGTTTTATAGTCTTGTTTAATGCTTAAGATCATTATCCTGCTGCATCACTCTCCATTAACTAAGCAAGATAAACTGATAAACAATCCAGCATTAACTAAGGGGATATTTAGGTAAAGAGCCAGTTTCCCCCTTGATGATGGTAACTGCTCCAGATCCTGAGGCAGTAGCGCTGGGGGACATGAATCAGAATTCACATCTTAATATTTTTTAGCTGACTCTTAATATATATTTGATATTGATATTTACCGCCATGGCAGCACGGTGGCTTAGTGGTTAGCACTGTTGCCTCACAGCAAGAAGGTTCCCGGTTCAATTCCTGGCCCGGTGGGTCTTTCTGTGTGGAGTTTGCATGTTCTCCCCGTGCTTGCGTGGGTTCCCTCCGGGTACTCCGGCTTCCCACAGTCCAAAAAACATGCAGGGTAGGTTGATTGATCTTTCTAAATTCTCCGTAGGTGTGAATGTGAGTGTGACTGGTTGTTTGTATGTGGCCCTGGATAGACTGGCGACCTGTCCAGGGTGTACCCCTGCCTTTCGCCTGATATGCGTCGGGATAGGCTCCGACAGACCCCCGTGACCCGGAAACGGATGAAGCGGGTATAGATAATGGGATGGGGGGGATTTACCGCCATATCATTTTTTGTCAAGTAAGACCAAACATATGGTTCTAATTTACAGCCTTGAGCGCTGAATGCACTTTATTAAGTATCCGAAGCACATGTGCATCAAAACATTGGCTGAAACGTAAGTAGCTGTATGTTAAACTAAATGTTCCTAAAACAAAATGAGTAGAAAAATACTTTTCAATAATATAACAAAAATGCACTTGTGCAAAAATACAAACAGATACCAAACAAAGATACAATCAGGTCATCTTGCTCTTAAAGCCAATTTCCAAGTTTATCTTAACTAAATAAAGTTTGTCCCTTTTGTGTGAAGTCCTGTCCAAAACGTGTTTTTTGTGCAAATTACTGAACATGTAAGCGGACTGAGGGAAAAGCGACAAACCTCAATTTCTTAATCACTGCATCTTTTGCCTTGGTGCATCTTAAATAATCAAACTAGAAAGAGATGCACAATAACAAGAGATGAGGCAAACTGGTGTTTGCATCTACAGATTTTGGGCCAAAAACAGCAGTCTGTCAACAGTGTCTGGTTTTAGGGAGGCCCGATGACAGGTTACAATGTTCTCACTGCAGCTGAAGACCCCTATCTGAAGCGGAGCTTGTGGCTGGGACACTCGGGTTATTTTTCACCAGGCAGCTGAGTGTTGGAGAGGCAACGTCGTGTTCCTTCCACCACTTAAGTGGGTCCGCATCACTCTCTGCACAAACTGACAGCAGGTAGCTAAACAGTTCGTTTTCTATTGCCTCCCTCAGTGTGAGAGTGCTTCTAGTAACTGTGCTCTGCTTAAAGAAGCTTGCCAGGGATTTCTTCGTTTTAGCTTCAGGTGGCACTCTCACTGATGCGCCTCCTTGGTCTGCAGGCCCAGGGACAGTTGGGTCAGGCAGCTCACACAAACATCTGTCTTGATCACGCATCAGAGCCTCGGCCTCCAACATAACTTCATTTTTAAGTGCATCCATTTTCTTGCTTGAGATGCATGTGGATCTAAATCGTGGATCCACAAAAGAGGCCATTTCCGACACGTTACTGGTAGTTGGGTCCGCATGTTTGTCATCAAGGTGCAATTTGTAAACCACAAATATTGTGTTAGTAAAACTGCTTTAGTACAACTACCTCTGAGATAAGTGAGAGGTATACATTTTTAGATCTGTGAAATCTACAACACATTAAAAGGCTCCTATTCACTGTCAGAGACCTCAGTCGGACAAGACAAACACACACACAGGTGTGACAGTTGATGAAATTAGTGTCAAATTCAGAAACCTTAACACATTGAAATAGATTAGCTTGTGCTCAATATCCATGTATGACTTCACTGGGGCTGCGGAGACGAGCGGTTGCCAGTTCTTTTATGTAGTTGTTCATAAATACGACTTACAGCACGGTCAAAGACGGTCAACATCCACATGAACTCAACTGGTCTGCTCTGCAACTGACCTGCAGGAGAGCACCGATGTGCACAGGATGGCCCACGCTCACGCCCACGCTCACGCCCACGCTCACGCCCACGCTCACGCCCACGCTGCTCTACCACCACCAGCCCACACCTGGTTGACATGACCTGTGGTTATGTGATTGACAGACAGAGGAGGAGAAAAGCCAACTGCATGCCGGGTTGGGATATTTGCTTTTGGATATTTGTGCTTAGTAACTTTTTAAAATTGTTCTTCTTAAATAAATACCTGTTGAAAACTTGACAAACCCCTTTAGATATATTTTTATGGGGTCATTTGACAGAAACCATTATCCTCTGTGTCTAGGAAACCATTTATCTATTGTATTCATGCAATAAAGATAAATAATCAAGTTGAAGTACTTGGGGAAAAGATTTAACAATTAAATGCAATTTGGTTCACATGGTCAAAGATCAGACAGTCCGGACGGCAGAGATAGGAGTGAAGAAGATTGTAAATATATATGTAAATATAAATATGAAAAATAAAGGAAAATAACATAGGAAGATATTTTATTTTTCAACTACTGGATCAAAATTCTCATTGGAGCCCTGATTTATATGTTAATCGATCTTTTACTGACTATTAATGGAGGGCGAGATATTTATGAAATATGTGAGGAATATTCATGTGGAAATAAATATTTAAATAACTGCTAATCACCTGCTTCGACGGGCTTGGGAGACTCCGGACCAAATGGAGATTTGCTACATTTACTATGATAATTCATTCTAGTGAAAGTACATTTAGGTTTAGAGTCTGTCTTTATTCTTCGTGCATCATAGAGGTAAATAAACAAAGCTGTTTGTACATCTGCAATGACACTGCAAAATTCAAGCTTCGCTTGAGATCTTCGGATTTTTATTGCAAGCAGGGTCACTGCATTCCCATTATTCAAAGAGGCAGTGCAAAGTTATGGTTTTGCTCCCTGACTTTTTGTCTTTGAAAAGAAGACTTTTTCATAGTGCTGTAAAATCATTAAGTGTAAGGTCAGAACCACACTATTAGCTTTTGAAGATAAGAACAGATGAATCTATTACAGGTTTTGTTCTGAGACTGGACTGGATATATTTAGTACGATAATGGAAGTTTAGCGCAAAACATTATGCCACAAATAACTGTGGCATGAGACTTTTACATTTGTGGATGTTTTCAATTATTTTGTCAACTTTGTTTATTATCATACAAAATACTGTAATACCAGTGTCCCAATTTTTTTAAATGTATTTATTTATTCCCTTTTCCTTAAATGAATATGTAAATAAGATTTCATGTTGTCACAACAAGGCTATTTCGCCAAAGCTTTTTTTTTTTTAATTTTTCTTATCATAATTATGTTTTCACATGCCTTGAATTTAACACATTGTAAATAATTTCTGCTAATGCTACAACCAAACCTCTCTGAAGATCAGTTCAAGGCCCGTTGGAGGTAACTGATATGTTATTGTAAGCAAAAACCAATGTTTTAGAGTGGGTCGTAATTCTTTACAATTGGACAACATTTGCCTGTCATTTTTGTCAATTTTATTTTTATATCCCACATCGTTTTTTTACCTCCACCAACAAAGAACACAAGTTATGCAATGTTGCTTTAGGTGAAAAGTAAACAAATACTTGCAACTGTGTGATAGAGCTTTTTTTAAGTAAGGTAGTTCACTAGTAAGTTTACTTTTTCAAGTGTTCCCTCGTTTACTTTTATTTATAACGTCTGCTTTCCTTTTCCTGTGGCCTTGCAAACTCCTCAGCTACTCTTTACTCAATTTCCCTTTTATCTTACGTCTCCTCTTCTCCACCGTCTTATCCTTTGCTTTTGCTTTGCTCTTTGAATTAACATAGAGAGCTGAAAGTGCATGTATTCTTACGTATTGATCTATCCATTTTTAATGGATCGCGCTTCCTGAAGCCGGAACCATCTTATGCAGGTTTCGTTGGACCAGTGATGCTGTCAGGGCTTGTTGCCACTCTGTGCTTCATAGACCGAGAGGAGACGACCTTGGAAGTGCATTAGGAGCGTTCCCTAGAGATGCACACTTGTCCATCAGCTCCGGCCCCACATGACAGTGAGGACACACTCAATTTTTATTGGCTGAATGTAGGAAAATAAAAGAAAAAAGAAAAAAAAATGTTTGTGATTACAGATAGTGACTTTATTTTGAACTTCACAATGAAGTGCTTAAATTTTGATCGTGACATGATAAAAAATGACCAGTTTCTTATTGCCTGCGTTGACATTGTTCTACTCTGTGAAGGAAGTTTTAACCTCTGAAATATAAGGTAGTGTAATTCAAATTAAACTCCTGAAGAGATTTCCAGTTTTATTTAGTTTTGGGTGTATTGTTCCCCTAGTGGCATACAGCTCCCCAGTAAGAAACAAAACATTCAGATACTATTCAAAATTTACAGAATGCTCATTTTAATTGAGCATAGCCATTAAGAAGAGAACATTACCCTGAGACCCTGAGATCACAGAGTGTCACTGGTGCAAGTAAAGAGAAGGGCAACAGTCACACTGGAACATTCATTCAGCACTCACTTGACTTTCTCTCATCAGATCTATTACCATATGTAACCATCTCCACTGGAAACCTCATTTTAGTTTCTTCTGTTCCCTCCGCACATCAGCTCATTTCTTCAATGCAATAAAGGCAGTGTCACTAATGAAGGCCTCAGATGCTTAATGACCAATCAAAATACAGTCTGCCAAATTGGCAAGCAGCTAACTGCCCACCATTCAGAGCAAAGATATGGGTAAATCATTGGGGAAATGAGGAAATGAGGACACAGATGAGATGTGGGGAGTTTGTTGAGTAAAACTTGGAGACTTGGAGAGTAATATACCACAATAAATGTAAATGGTTGCAGTGGGCACACGGCTGATTCAAATTTTGTTTACACAGCGCAAATATACCATGCTGTTCATATATATATATATATATATATATATATATATATATATATATATATATATATATATATATATATATATATATATATATATATATATATATATATATATATATATATATAAACAGTAAGAAATTGTAAAATTAACATTTCATTGCCTGTACAGCTGTAAGTTAAATGCTGCCAAGTAGTTAAGGTTTTTTTCTCTGATATGTGCTACAATCCATTTTTTTTGACAAAATGACATATTATCAGTGCATCACGGTGGCTTAGTGGTTAGCACTGTTGCCTCACAGCAAGAAGGTTCCTGGTTCGATTCCCGGCCCGGTGGGTCTTTCTGTGTGGAGTTTGCATGTTCTCCCCGTGCTTGCGTGGGTTTTTCTCCGGGTACTCCGGCTTCCTCCCACAGTCCAAAAACATGCAGGGTATGTTAATTGATCTTTCTAAATTCTCCCTAGTTGTGAATGTGAGTGTGATTGGTTGCCTGTCTTGTATGTGGCCCTGGATAGACTGGCGACCTGTCCAGGGTGTACCCCTGCCTTTCGCCTACTATGCGTCGGGATAGGCTCCGACAGACCCCCGTGACCTGGAAACGGATAAAGCGGGAATAGCTAATGGATGGCTGGACATATTATCATGCAGAGGAACTGTGGAGGGCAAAATTACCAACGTTTGTGCCTGTACACAGACACGTACAGTCAGAGCAGGCTGACATACAAACAAAAACACAAAATGTAGCTTACGTGCCATTTCCTGAGCAGATATAGTCCTCGTGTTATTGGAGGCTGCAATGAGCTGAGAGCTGTCCCTCTTTGACAATGTGTCAGGTGGGCTTGTTCTCCAGCTGCCAGTTCGCAGGGAGTGAGAAACCAGCCTAATGAGATCACTGGCATCCAATTCTATGAGGGTCAGCGCTCATTTCAAGCAATTCATATTTAATTGGTTTCAAATCTAATCCATTTCACGATGTCAGCTCCGGTGCTCATCTTGCTCTGAGCTAGCTGAATGACGGCGCAATTCTTTTGATGTTCTTTTTTATATGTTAACCTGAAATAATTGCACTATCGTAAAGCCCCGCCCGGCCCTAGTCAACCATGCAAACTCAGGCAACCTATAGCCGTTTCACACTACGCTTGTGTGAAAAACCGGCTTTCTTCGAAGAGCATTTAAATGGAACTTAAATATACCAATTTACGATACGCAGGCTTCCTCCCACAGTCCAAAAACAAACATTGGTTTGACTGATTATTCTAAGTTGTTCATAGGAACGGGAGTGAGTCTGTGTGGTTGTTTGTCTATAAGAGGCCATTTGATGGACTGGCAACCTGTCCAGGGTTTACTCCTACCTTTCACCCCTAGTGAGTCTGGATCGGCCCCAGCAGACACCCGTGACCCTGCATTGAATTAAGTGAAAATAGGTAATGGATAGATGGATTTGCAGTTCACAGTGTAATTTAGAGAAGCCTCATTTTACAGTCATCCCGAATGCAGATGGGAAACATACAGGATAAACACTCATCATGCACCTCAGGGTGACATTAAAGTAATTTAGTTGTAATTAGATTAATTTGATATAGGACTAATTTCAGCTCTACTCGGCTGCAGAACTACACACCTTGTGTACACAGTAAGCGTTACCAAACTCCAGATAAAGTCATGACTTTGATTCTGGTGCTCAGTTGCTCCATAATGTGAGGGAAACCCACAACGCTAGCTACCTTATCTGAGGCAAAGGCTCCTACATAGTGATTGCAATTAAAAAACTTTAGGTAAATTTGGCAGAGTTAAACACGTTGTTGCTTTAACTTACCTTAAAACAAATGTGCACATCCTTGTTGATATTCTGAACGTTAAGTTGGCAGCTTTGACCAAAGCAGAAATTTAGCTCTCATTTTCTGTTATTCTTATTATTATTTTGGTATAAACTCCATTAAACCGATGAGAGTTTGGCTCACCTGCACTTGAGAGGCGTTTGGTCTTACCAAACCAGTTTTTGTTGCTTGGTTGGGAGTTGATGTTGGTACTTGTACCTAATGGATAAGGATCGCTGCCCTTCAGCACCATTGATCATGTGTAATGACTTTGATATGATATAGATTGCCCACATGTTTATATGTAAGAGAAGCAAGAAGAGAAGCACAAACAACCCAGAATTGGAATTATTACTTCATTAGAGATCAAATGTGATGCAGTTTCATTACCTTTGCTCATTCTCAATTAAATATCCGTGATATTCCTGCAGAAAAAATACCTATTAAGGAATGTTATTTTCTTTCTTACAAGTGATTTGCATGGCAACTCAAATTAGAGCACTTGACTCCCAGTTAAATATTTGTAGAAAGGCCTTTCATGTTGATGCATTTTTTTAAGAAGACTAGTTATTAAATGCTGCTCTGTAGGCACCATTCAAACATTATTACTAATATACGCGTATAGTAAATTCTCTGAATTTTAATGCTTCTTTTACTTTCCTTTTTTCTCTTCTTATTTTTTTCCCTCTTGCCCTTGGACCTTCCCTTCCCTCGATCAACTTGTGTGCCCAGCTGTGCCTCTCGCTTTACTTCCATCAAGATGTCACTTCTAATTTGCTGTTTGTGCTGACTCCATCCCTGCTAGCAATCAGTGAAGAAGACATCCATTACTCCGAGTCGTGACAGGTTCCCTCAGACTCCCGGTGGACTTTAATGACACCTGACAGAACACAGGTTTACTACTTAGCAAACGGTCCCTCCAGGGATGGCCTGTGGGGCCCATTTAGCTAACACATCCTTGCAAGGTTTACAAAGAAAAGACATGGGAAGGTAACAGAAGATACCTATGTTTTGTAGACGTAAAACACATACAAACACTTGGTCTGAGTGTGTCGGGTGGCCAATCAGCATGTTTTATTCACTATTTATGGTTTTATTGGTGTGTCGCATGGTTTTACGGATTTGATGTGTGTATTTGCATGACGTTTTGATGTTTCCTTTGTCGGAGCTTTCCTGCATGAACTGATTGATTATGCACTACACCTGTCAACAAGCTGACGCCGCTGATGAGCCGCACCTGAGGAGGACATGAGGTTAGAAAGAGGCAGAGAGAAGAGGAGAGGGGGGAACTGCACAGGGGGCATCATGACACGGAGCTGACGGGGGCCAGCGAAGGAGGAACAACATGAGAGAGAGCTGACGGGGGCCAGCGGACCATTGGAAAAAGGAGGTCGTGGCAGGACGGAGCGCTGCAGAGGACCGACCAGGGAGGCCAGCTGCGATGAAACTGGGGCTGAGGAGATGAGTTGCCCGCACAGCTAAGTTCAGAAGGAATGTCACTGGTGTGTACGTGACCGTGGCTATTACTTGGTCAGAGCTGAACTGTAGCTGAGTTTCTCCTTCCCGTTCCAGTGGCGCGCAGTAAGGTGGCTACCGCTGGAACCACACAACAGCCATTGGGACCCCCCCGTCATGGACTGCTGCTCACTCACTGGTTTTAATTGATGGACTGCCAAGCTGGACTTTTTATCATGTTTTATAGGAGGGTCATATGACTGCTGTGCTGACCGTTTAATTACTACTTTTATATATATATATTGTGCTTTTTGATTGTTTAGTTTTTATGGTAGCTACCACTTTCTGTACATTAAATTTATTCCATTTTAAACCTGGTCTTAGTGCGTATCCTTTCTGGCAGTGGAACTTGTGCTGGTATCATAGAGCGTTGCGCTGAAGGTGCGACATCTTTAAATTTGGCGTTGCTGGCAGGATACCAGCTCCACTGTCAGAAATGGAGAGCGCTTGTGGTAGTACTAACCCTGCATGTACTACACAGTACATTGTGCCATGGTTTATGGGGGCTGCTTGGATTCCGAAATTTGATGGTGATAAAACTAAATTTGCAGAATGGAGAGCTCAGGTGGAAGTAATGCTGCGAGCACAAGGACTAAACCAACAGCAAGAGGCTGATTTTATTTTCGGTGCTCTGGATGGAGAGGCCAAGCGAGAGCTCCAACTCTTAAGCCCCAGAGAAAGAAATACTAGCCAGAAAATATTGGACACTTTGCAGGGACTTTACGGCCAATCAGCCTCTAGGGCGCAGCTACGAGCCAGTTTCTTTAACTGCAGACAGAAGCCTGAAGAAACTGTGACTAGCTTTGGGTTGAGGCTTCGAGAGCTCTTTGCCAGGTGGCAAGAACAAGATGAACGTAACCCTGATAGCGAGGACCTCTTGTTGGACCAGTTGATGGTTGGGTTGAAGTCGGGTCCCGTAAAACAAGAATTAAGTAGACAAATGCGACGTAATGAAAGAATGACCTTCTCCGCGGCCACCAAAGAAGCTCGCTTCCTAGAACAAGAGATCCAAGATGGAGAGCCAGAGGTTTGTTCTCAAAGAATTGCGGTTCAACCCCACGGAGGTGTGGCTACGACAAGGGGAGAAGAGTTACCTGGCCAGATACGGGCTGAAATCCAGGCTGAGCTACGTAAAGAAATGCAGAAAGAAATCGTAGAACAAATGAGAGTTATGACAGCTAACCTCTTGGAAGAACTAAAGACGCAGGTTTTCATGAGCGATCCATCCCCACCATCAAGACCGACGCCTGCAGAATATCCGAAAGCCCCCGTACCAGAGAAGTGGACAAGAAGACGACAGAGTAATTGGCAACAGCAGCCCTACCAATGGGACCCACAGGGTAGGCCTATATGCCGATTATGTAACCGGGTCGGACACCTCCAACGACATTGCACCCAGTTACCAAACCAGCGTCAGGATTTTTGAGCCCCCCTGCAGTCGAGGGCCAAGCAGCAGGGGTGGTGGTCCAAGATGAAGAGCCCACTCTGAAAGAAGCCCAGCCAAAGTCTGCCTTGGTTGGTGAGTGCCCTACCGTGACTATTGAGATGAATGGTCAACCCATACCTTTTGTGCTCGATACAGGTTCTCAAGTGACTTTGTTGAGTAAAAGTCTGTTTACTCGATACCTGGAGGGGACCGGAGTGACCCGAGGTGGACAAGTCCCTTGGTTGACACTACGAGCTGCTAATGGCCTGAAGATTCCCTATGTTGGTTACATGATGGTGAATTGCACGGTAGGAGGGACACACGTTGCAGAAAAAGGGGTGATCATTGTGGATGATGGCTGTTTGGGAGCTAACAAAGGCATACTAGGGATGAACGTTATCCAGGCGGTGTGGTCCTCTCTTACGCAAGGAAGTCATCCAGGGATATCTGCGTTCAAGACGACCCTATCACCTATGGAAGGACAGGTTTGGACACAGGCATTTGCGGAGTGTCAACGTGTGGCCACCGGGGTTCCTCTCGTGCCTTGTCAGGGTGTGGTGAAGTTGCCCCGTCAGCAACCAGTAATTGTCCCACCTAACTCCGAGATGATCATTTGGACCCAAGTGTCAGGTGACGTATGCAACTCCTCTGATGTGATCGTGGAGCCTCTCCCCGATAGCGATACGGAATGGCGCGTGGGACGTATGCTGGCGACACTGAGAGGCGGAAAGATACCTTGCAGGATTTGTAATCCCAATCCTTACCCCATAGAGATCCCTCAACGACAGCCATTGGCCCAAGTGGGTGGAGTAACGGAAGAGGACGTCCAAGGAGAACGCGAGTTGGTCCTGAAAGGCGTGACACCGGACGTAGTAGAGGTGTCCGTGAGACAGGTGGGACTGTCAGATGAAAATGATGTAGAGGTCTGTTCTTTAAGCTCCCTGCAGGGGGAGAACTTGACTTACCACCAACAGGCCGAGATGACTAGCCTGCTGCAGAGATGGACTAAGGTGTTTGCGAGCCATGAAGAGGATTTTGGCCGTACTGGGGCAGTGAGGCACCAGATACCGACGGGGTCAGCGCCACCGAGCAGGGAAAGGTATCGACCAGTTCCCCCGAGCCTGTATACAGAACTAAGGGCCCTACTACAGAACATGCTGAACAGCGGCGTAGTGAGGGAAAGTTCTAGTCCTTGGGCCGCACCCATCGTGCTAGTACGAAAGAAGGATGGGAGTTGGCGGTTCTGTGTCGACTACAGGAAGTTGAATGCAGTGACCCATAAAGATGCGCACCCCCTCCCACGTATCGAAGAATCACTAACTGGACTCAAGGTCGTCAAATGGTATTCGACTCTGGACCTTGCTAGTGGCTACTGGCAGGTGGAGATGGAGCCCGGCGACCGAGAGAAAACCGCCTTCACCACCCCGTTTGGTCTGTATGAATTCGATCGGATGCCATTCGGCCTTTGTAACACCCCTGCAACGTTTCAGAGGTTAATGCAGCGATGCCTTGGAGATATGGTAAATGATTTCCTGCTGATTTACCTCGATGACATTATCGTTTTCTCCCATGATTTCAGTAGTCACGTAGACCATTTGGAGAAGGTGTTCCAGAGACTGCACCAACATGGATTAAAACTACAACCCAGTAAGTGTCGGTTGTTCCAACGGAAGGTAACCTACCTTGGACACGTTATTAGCGAAGCAGGAGTAGCCACAGACCCACAGAAGATCTCGGCGGTGAAGGATTGGCCTGTACCCCGGACGGTGAAACAGGTCAAGTCTTTCCTTGGGTTTGCTGGCTACTACCGCCGTTACATACCTGCTTTTTCTAGGGTTGCTGGACCCCTACGTGCTCTGACCCATGGCTCCAATAACGACCAGAAACCAACTACGATCGACTGGTCACCAGAGTGTCAAGAAGCCTTCAACCGGTTGAAGGAGGCTTTAATGAAAGCACCCGTTTTGGCCTATGCGGATTTCTCTAGACCATTTAACTTGTATACAGATGCCAGTTTTGGTGGATTGGGGGCAGTGTTGGCCCAGGTACAAGGAGGCAAAGAGCGGGTAATCGCTTATGCCAGTCGCAGTCTCCATCCCCCGGAACGAAACGACCAGAACTATAGCTCCTTTAAGCTGGAGCTATTGGCTTTGAAATGGGCAGTGACTGAAAAGTTTAAAGACTATCTTTATGGTGCTGAGTTTACTGTTTTCACAGATAACAACCCACTAGTACATCTGGAGAGTGCTCGTCTTGGTGCAGTCGAGCAAAGATGGGTTGCCCAGCTCGCCAACTTCAAATATACCATCAAGTATCGTCCTGGTACCCAAAATAAGAACGCCGATGCACTCTCACGTCTTCATGATCGAGGGGATGAAGACGCACAGGTTAACCAGGTGACAGCAGAAGAAGAAACTTGGGCGGAACGACAGGCCCGGGACCCGGACCTGAGTAAGGTACGATTGTGGAAAGAACAAGCTACTCCACAATCACAGATGGGCGAAGTGTCACCGTTAGTGAGACGGCTGTTGAGAGAATGGGACAGAATTGTAGTGAGAGATGGTGTAGTTGGGAGATTGATCACTGCAACGGATACTAATCAAGAACTTTTCCAAGTTATTGTCCCCAAACAGGCCACCCGTGACGTCTGGGACAAGTACCACAAGGAGATGGGACATCCAAGTACAGCTCGAACGTTGACCACTTTAAAACAACGCTGTTTCTGGCCGGGGATGACCGAAGACGTGAAAGACTGGACAGAAAGCTGTCCACAGTGTGTGTGCTCCAAACCTGGACCTGATGTAAGAGCACCATTGGTTTCCATTCAGACGTCTTATCCCTTTGAGGTCATCGGCATGGACTACCTCTCTTTAGGCCGCCCTGAAGACCGATACCCATATCTCCTGGTCATAACAGACCTGTTTTCAAAGTATGCAGTTGCAGTACCCACCAAGGACCAAACGGCAAACACTACGGCTAGAGCCCTTTATGAACATTTTATAAGAACATTTGGCTGCCCTGAACGGATCCTGACTGACCGAGGAGCGTCATTTGAATCATCACTGCTGCATGAGTTGTGCAAACTGTATGGGTGTCACAAGAGTCGTACTACAGCTTACCACCCACAAGGAAATGGGGCCTGCGAAAGATTCAATCAGACATTGATAAGGCTTCTGGGTTCATTGGCCGAGACTAGTCAAGCACAGTGGCCAGACCTGTTGCCGGCTCTCCTTCAGGCCTATAATAACACGGTACACAGCACGACGAAGATGACACCGCATTATGTGGTGTTTGGAAGACATGCGAGGCTCCCCATCGACTGGGTTATGGGCTTGAATCATGCTGCAGAGTCCCA
Organism: Xenentodon cancila; assembly: GCA_014839995.1. Classification (NCBI taxonomy): domain Eukaryota; kingdom Metazoa; phylum Chordata; class Actinopteri; order Beloniformes; family Belonidae; genus Xenentodon; species Xenentodon cancila. The sequence continues at coordinate 22,237,301 of CM026197.1, forward strand.
TACCCTGCAAGGTTGGGTCAAGCAACACCAACAAGCCCTTAACAACGCATACCAGTGTGTCAGGAATCACACTGAGCATAGACAAGAGCAAGACCAGGCACGCTATAATCGCCAGACCAGGTGGGCCCCCTTTCTTCCAGGTGAACGGGTGTTGGTTCGTAACTTCCGAAGGAGAGCCAAAGGGAAATTGACCCCAAGGTGGTGCCCAGAACCTTTCGTGGTGGTGATGCAGTTGCGTAAGGGCCTCCCAGTCTATGTCCTACGGCCGGAGGGCAAGGGAGCCCCAACACGCACAGTACACCGTAATAACCTGCGTCCATGTCCTATGAGCGTGTTACCGGAACACCTAGGGGAGGCGGAACAAGACCCCATTCCCGTCCAAGAGCCAACTCAGTGGCCACCTCCGACTTGCTGGCTCCCAAGTTTAGTCATCGGGACTAATCGACGACTAGAACCCCCGAATATAGAAGCAGCACAGAATGCGCAGCCTGAGCCTCCAGGTATCCCAGCAGTCCCCAGGGGTGAACAGGAACGCCCTGGGGTACGGCATTCCCAGCGAAGTAATTTTGGGTGCCCACCAGTCAGGTACCAGTAACAGTAAGCGGTCGGGACGACCTATGTTAAAGGAGGGGGGTAAATGTCGGGTGGCCAATCAGCATGTTTTATTCACTATTTATGGTTTTATTGGTGTGTCGCATGGTTTTACGGATTTGATGTGTGTATTTGCATGACGTTTTGATGTTTCCTTTGTCGGAGCTTTCCTGCATGAACTGATTGATTATGCACTACACCTGTCAACAAGCTGACGCCGCTGATGAGCCGCACCTGAGGAGGACATGAGGTTAGAAAGAGGCAGAGAGAAGAGGAGAGGGGGGAACTGCACAGGGGGCATCATGACACGGAGCTGACGGGGGCCAGCGAAGGAGGAACAACATGAGAGAGAGCTGACGGGGGCCAGCGGACCATTGGAAAAAGGAGGTCGTGGCAGGACGGAGCGCTGCAGAGGACCGACCAGGGAGGCCAGCTGCGATGAAACTGGGGCTGAGGAGATGAGTTGCCCGCACAGCTAAGTTCAGAAGGAATGTCACTGGTGTGTACGTGACCGTGGCTATTACTTGGTCAGAGCTGAACTGTAGCTGAGTTTCTCCTTCCCGTTCCAGTGGCGCGCAGTAAGGTGGCTACCGCTGGAACCACACAACAGCCATTGGGACCCCCCCGTCATGGACTGCTGCTCACTCACTGGTTTTAATTGATGGACTGCCAAGCTGGACTTTTTATCATGTTTTGTAGGAGGGTCATATGACTGCTGTGCTGACCGTTTAATTACTACTTTTATATATATATATTGTGCTTTTTGATTGTTTAGTTTTTATGGTAGCTACCACTTTCTGTACATTAAATTTATTCCATTTTAAACCTGGTCTTAGTGCGTATCCTTTCTGGCAGTGGAACTTGTGCTGGTATCATAGAGCGTTGCGCTGAAGGTGCGACAAGTGCTAATGTTTTGGCTGAAACAATCATTTTTGGAGCAACAACGGAGTGTGTTTTTTTTTCCAAGTTTAGCTTTATTCTCTATTTCAGTGCAATCAAAGCATAATCCGTTCTACCATGTATTCACTCTATATAGTAAAGTCTACATTTTGCATGCCAATGTCTCCTCCCAGCTAGAAGGTTGCTGGCTCATATTCCAGGTGGGGCCTTGCATGTTCTCCTTGTGTCTACACAGGTTTTTGTCTGAGGAGTTAAGATTCCTCTCATAGTCCAAAAATATGGATGACAGTTTAATTGGTGTTTCTAAATTGACTTAAAGGGGTGATTGTTCATGTTTTTTTTTTTGTTTTGATGGTTTCTGTGTGGCGCCGTGATAAGCCAGCAGCCTGTGCAGTGTGTAACCACTGAAAGCTGGGATAAGTTCCAGCTCCCACACAACTCCAAAAAGGATGAGCAGGGATGAAAAATGGATTGATGGATTCCTGTGAATCTCGGTGAAGAATTTTTGTTGGCTAAGGGATGGTCTGTGGCCAAAAATTGCATCAAAGCTCACAATAAAAGTGGTTTGTCAGCGGTGGTGAGAGGAAAGACTGACTTTAAAGTATTTAAAAATTGACTGTACCTGAGTGGCCTGTCAGCTCTGTAAATAATGCTGTTAGGATTGGTTATGTGTTTGTGAGATGTTTCTTTAAAGATGAGGTGGTTAATTTGGGGATATTAAAAACCCAATTCTATCCTTCTGTCTCCCACCTGGAACAAAGTAATCCTCACCTCAGCCAATAAAGACAATTAAGAAGGATGTCAAAGTAATCATAAATTACAGAACACATTCTTTAAAATGTAATGTCTTCTTCTCCTGTTGCTCATTATTCACTTTGTTTATTGAGATAGGATTTTTAATTGCGCATTGCAAACTGCTGCAGACTGCACAAAAAAAAATCTCCTGTTTGTTAAGTGTAGCATCTTCATAGAGGGTGGCAAAGTCAAACCTGAAACTGAAACTGAAGAATTACACAAGGCAGTAAAACAATAAGGTGATGACTGTGCTTTCTCCTTCCTCGGGTGTAAAGAGTCATCCCCATGATTTACTATTTGCAGCTCATCTTATGTAAATTTCCATTTAATGATGTTCTTTAAGTCCACATCCAGGAGGTATTACTCTTTCAAAAAGTCATCTGTCTTCCTTAAAATTACAGTTTGAAGTTTTTGCCATGAAAATCCTCTTGTTTCCTTAAAATGACTTGATTATGACTCCATACATTTTTCCTCATTCAGTTAACAGGAGTCTATGAATGTGTGAGTCAGTACCAACCAGCTCACGACACTGGCCCAGTCTTTGTGCTAACAGATATTTACTACTAAATCTGTTTTGTCCTGTATAACATTGACAAAATAATTGTGCCTTTCCTCTTTCTTCTCTTCCTTTACCCTGCTGGCCTCATGGTCTGGTTAGAAATGTGCTTAGAGATAATTTGTATTGTAATAGATGGTGTATATATATATATATATATATATATATATATATATATATATATATATATATATATATATATATATATATATATAATCGGAACAACCTCAGATATCTCAGTCCAGAAAAGTGCAGTGCTCGGCACAGCCAAGATACTACGCAGAACCCTCAAGCTCCCTGGCCTCTGGTAGAGGACCCGAGCTTAGAAGGGACACCACCCACGGAGGGTGAGGAACGAGTTTTATATATATATATATATATATATATATATATATATATATATATATATATATATATATATATATATAAAATTGAATTGAGTCAGCTTGACCTCAGCTACACTACAAAGCATGATTTTAGAGCTTACTTGTGTAGTAATGGAACATATGATATATAAACACAGAGTGTGTAACTTGAAGCATATATAAAGCAGAAATAAAAAAATTAAAAAATTGAGATAAGGATGGAAAAGACTTGAGGTGCATTCTCAGCAGCCCTGTTTGATCCGTTTTAAATGGACCAGAGCTCATTTGCTTGGAAAGTCTGGTTCATTTGGGGAGTTGTAAATGTGCAATCAAACTCTTGTTCTGCTTAAGTGGACCAAACACAGGACGTGGACTGCGGCATGAGGCATTGTAGATGTATGCAACCTAAACTAATGCATATGTAGTGCGATTTCTTGGAGAAATGTCTCCTTGTCCGACGTGGTGTGAAGACAAAGTAAGGAGCTTTGGCAGAAGTATAGTGAGACAAAACTATGTAACAGCTAACTAGCAGGGAAGTAGCGCTGCATTAACCAACAGATGCGTGCTGTTTCTCCTTCGATGTTTGCTTTGTCGTCTCCTTCAGTGATTGTTGCTGCAGCAACACCACAAGCAAGGAGGGGAATATGTTATTCAAAGTGTTCATTTTGTTTCCCTAAGAGCAGTGTGAAAGCAAAGTCAGACAAGCTGAATGTTGCGACTCTAATCGAACTGAGTCCCCACTAGCACCGAGTCTACCGGACTGTGAGGCGTGAAACTGAAACCACAGACCAGAGCATTATATTACCTTTAAACAGAGATGAACTTCTTCTGGGCTTTGTTTTATTCCCCTATTTCTAAAGCTTTCATATTTTTCTTTTCATTTTTTAATTGTCATCACTTAAAGCAAGAAAGTCATCCTTTCATTTGTTTAATAAATACAATGTCTTTCTTTGACCAAAGCCATCCTTCATCAGTCCTATTCAGAAGTTCAAGGAATACAGAAATGAAACATTTTGTCACCAAAATGTCTATGAAATCATCCAGTTTCATTGAATTTTACCTTATGTCACTCTCAGAGAGAAAAAGTGAGGTCAAGAAAAACAAGTTGTATTAACTGATGACAGAGAGAAACTATGTGTTCTTCAATACATCCAAGGTCTAAAAAGTGAGCTGCCTTTGTGTTTTTTGGTATCTATGTCTTAACATTGTCTCTGATAAGGAGTAACGGGTTTATCTAACTGTTACAGGGAGGAGGAGGAGGAGGAGGAGGAGGAGACCAAAGACAGCTAAAAAAAATAGCTGCGCACCTGCACACAAAAGGACTGCTGCCAGCTCGTAAAAGGCTACGGCTCGCTGCTGCCTCATAAATCCCTCTGTCTGTGCTGTAGGCTCCACAGCCACATGTCTTCCTATCTATAAAGGTGTTGATGGACATTTTTGTCCCTGTTTTAAAAAACGCTTTCCAGTATATGCTTTGTAAAAGATTAACAGTGTAAACCGATGTTAAATGTAAACAAAATGAAGTCTATTCAACCCATACCAGGCTTAAATTTGACACGCTCACAATAAAACCTCTTTATGACATGACGAGTTATATTCATGTATTCATCAGTCTGTTTAAGCAATGGTATTCATTCATTCTTACATCGTTAATGTTTGTGCTGATGCTCTTCACATATATACATTCAGATATGCCTCTGAAAATAAGTATAGCCATAAAGCATGCTAAGTGGACCGTGGACCGATACTGAGGTGTATCACTTAAGTTCTCATTGTCTGCGTGAAATCCAGCGGTAGTAAATTAGATCAACTAAAATAATCTCTTTTCCACGAGTTTAAGCTTATTGAACAGTCAGCTGGTTCATTTGCACCACAATAAATCTAGTTGTTTTTCTACTGAAGAAAAATGTGATTCTTTAATTTAATTCTGAACATCATCACCGTCATCGCTGTCTTACAGATAAGAAACAACACAACCAAACAGAACTCTGCCAGGAGACATCCAGTAATAGTGACAATTAGTATAGAAACATATTAGTAAGCATTGTTCCTGTTGAAGTAAATAGCATGGTCCATAACACAACTTTAACAACAGCAATAGTGGCAAAAGTTGGAATCGCTTCCACAGCAAGTTGAAGAAAACTCATAAATTGTCTACACTAAGGTGCCACTGTGCACAGTATGTGCTTAACACATACACGCTCACAAATAATTGTACCTTGGATGGTCAGCTGTTTTTATTTGCTGCACAGAGCAGGAATGTTCTTATTATGAAATTAAAATACCAATATCGCTCAACTTCAATACACAGTTCTTGGAGAACTTTGTCTTTTATCTTTTTTATTGTTGATCCACTAACAAATGCAAAGTATAAACGCACCTTCAAAGTGTTTCCACGATTATTTTTGCTTTTTTAATGGATCCAACAATGTCAGTTTCATTGTTACAAAGCCCATCCAGTGATTCTTTATATATATATATATATATATATATATATATATATATATATATATATATATATATATATATATATATATATATATATATATATATATATATATATATATATACGTTTATTTATATCCATCCATCCATTTTCCACGGGGGTCTGCCAGAGCCTCTCCCGACTCATTACAGGCGAGAGGCAGGGGTACAACCTCAGCAAGTCACCAGTCTATCACAGGGCCACATACAGAGACAAACAAAGTTTATATACATAACTTTTGATAATGTTGGCTTTCTAAATACATTAAAGATGTAGATGTAAAGAATTTTAGAAGGCCCCTGAATTAAGATATGTCCTCATCTGATCATCCTGAAACTCACTGCATTAACTCATACCTCAAACATACATTGCAAGTTTTGAAGGGGATCAAATGATGGGTGATGAAAGTGAAATGTTATTGTCTCATTTTCTAAAACCAATTTATTTAATAAAGGGCTGGGAATGCCTGTTGCATTCTGGGGCATGGGGGACATGTTGGTTGCTATTTAAATGGAGAGTGCACAACAAGCCAAGAGAATATGAGTGATAAGAATCCACAAACCTAAGAAACAGAAAGAAAATACAAGAATGAATTGAAATGAAATGAACTGGTTATTTGTAGAGGGTAGAGCCTCTGAATGGCTTAGAGTTAAATGAAAACCAAAGGATGCACCGCTGATCCCACGTGCTACCCCCCTTGAGAGACCTAACATGTTTTCTTATCTTGTTTGAGGTGTGAGTGCATATACAGCCGAGCAGCTCAGGAATTACAAATCTCTAGAGTAGCGTGCAATTTATTTTACAAATGGATGGGTGCAGGATTTACAACATTTAAGCCAGCAAGCTCTTTTAACACAGTCAATCAAACGAAGGTATGTGAGGTCGAACATGTTTTCATTTTTGTATGCATTTAGCACCTGTTTTCAAAGTCTTGCACAGCTTTCTGGCTTTGTTTCCTTGCATGTTTCCAAATGAGAATATGACCTAAACTTGTTCCTGGGTTTTTAACTTTCGACATGTCTACTTTGTATGTTTTGCTCCTGGATGTTGCTCCTGTTGAGTTGCATACGGATCCTCATTCTGTCACACATCATATGTTGCTATTACAAAGGAAACAAATCATATAACTTGAAGCCATTTCTATTGCAGGCCATGATATACTCCAAGAGAATTCCTTCCTCCCATTATTAAGCTGAGTTATCTGATAATTCGATTGTAAAAGTCATGTTTCGCTCTACTCCACTAAAGAAAAGATAGGGGTGTATTGCACATGTGATCCCACAGCAGTGATATTATATAGCACTGAACACATTTTGTCAAGATTAGCACCAACTTAGGCGTGATAAATTTTCTACTTTTACGCCTCTATGTAAAACTACTTTTTGCTGATTCCTTGATCATCAGGTGGCATGGCCAGCTGTGAGTGGATGAGCTGAACAGGAGCCAGGAAAGTAATACTCACACATTAATGGTTCCTATGGGGAAAATGGCCTGTGACAGCAGTGGTGGGGCAGGATATAGGTACCAGAGTACAGCAGCCTGAATCCAGTCAAAACCCATGACTATTCACAGAAAGGTAATGCTTTTTTAAGTTAGACCGCAGGTTATGCATGCTCATGGGTATTTAATTAGCACATGTTTAATAATAAAATAAAACAGATGCCTAAAGGTTTTTGTAGATTCATGACTTTGGATTTATATAGACATACAGGCCAACATAGGCTCTATAAATCTTAGTTATTGGAACATTGTACACACATCAATTTAAAACTTTGTTTCTATAATCACACCCCAAAGAGCCTATCAGGGTAGTAAAAGTAGGATCCAGTAGTTTGCCCAAGTATATGTGAAATGGCATTAGGATCAAACCACCAACTCTGGTTGGAGGATAACCATCTCTACCTGCTCTCCAAGGAAAGGTCCTCGTGGATCTGAGAAGCTGCTGGTGGTGAAGAGGAATAAAGACTGGTTTATACTTCTTAGTCAAGTCAACGTAAAGGGAACAGCGTTGCCTTGACGCCATATTTTACCGTTTAAAGTTTTGCACTGCGGTTATGCATGATAAAGTGCTGCAAAGCAATTCACCACCAGGGAGCGTCGAGTTTGAAAAAGCACAGATGGTGAACTCATATGAACTTGTTGGTTCAGCGTCTTAACTTTCTCACTTCTATGAGACAGTTGCTGAAGTTGGAACTGATGAATGTGGAGCAGCAAATCTTTTTATCGCAAATGTTGCGTTGTAAGCAAAAGAGAAGTTGTGCGAGAAGGTGGTCAGTATGCCCCTTGAATGAGTCTAGTTTGAAAGGATAAAGGATAAGAAAGCAAAGTACCAGAAACAATGCAGTACAGCTTACCAATCACAGCCCCTGCAGTGTGTGTCAAATCGACCCGTTGTCGATTTGACAGAAAAATTTGGAGGTGCATATTGGTTGGCCCAGAGGCTCTACAGAGGAAGAGGAGGAGGAGATGGAGACAAGGAGGATTGCACAGAAAAAGAAAAAGAAAATGGAATGAAAGGGGGAGAAAGGAGGTAATAACCACTTATTTTTAAAGAAAAGACACTGGACTGACTAGCTCACAGGAAGCAGTAAAAAGAAAAACCATTGGCCGAGCCAGTGATGCAGGAATTAAAGATGGAATCATTTTGACAACATGGGATAACAGAAGTGATGAGAGAAGTGACCAGCTGCCATAGCCCCTGTTCACCATAGAGGAAGCGACAGTAGAAGAGAGAACTTCCCATCCTCATCAAACTTGTGCTCAAACTTGATATATTAATCAAAATATGAAAAGAGATTAGAAGCAGCAGTAGCTGCTGTGACATCTGAAATGCACTGGATTAATTATATTTTCTTTTCCGTTCTAAGACAAGCGCGTATTATCCATGCCAGTGATATTGGCAATTAAACTGCACGATTTTGATATCAAATCCGTCCAGCCAGTCTTCCAGTCTTTTATTGTCACAATGCCTGACGTTTACATACATTAGAAGTACACGGTATTTAAAGTTGCTTTTGCATGCGTGAGTGTCATTCATTTTTTATCCTGTAGTGACAACCGTTTGTTTATGCAGTCACAGTATTTGAACTCTCCTCCCATTTGGGGAATAAAAGCTTTTCTTCTTTACATTTTAGGATTAATTTAATTTTTTTTCTTTTTTTGCTTGGTTTTCACATTATGACTGGAGTGGAGCACTGAGAAGCTAAAGACAACCTCTCATCATTTTCTGTACATTACAAATATGTGTTATCAAGACATCTACAGACTTTGTAAACAAAATACAACATCTTGGACTTTTTCCAGGTGAAACAACTTGTTTTCACTTCACTTTTCACGTACATACCCACATGTGAAGCAGTGGAGACCTACAGGAAACAACTAAAGGCAGACTCAACTCTAAAAGACAGGATCAGTTTCCCTCCGGACCAGAGGTCCTCATGTTCAAAAGCTGTGTGGATTTCATCCTAAACTCTTGCTCAGAAATCTTGCCAGCACAAAAAACAAATTCAGATGTTTAAAACTGTGCATACGCCTGAATCCATGCACATTTGACTATCACAATCAACGTGAAATTGAACGGAGATGCATCAGAACAAAACTCCTCCTGTCTCCTCCTACAAGTAGATCAATTTGATATGAGTATAAATATACATGAGAAAATGCTTATCCAAGCTCGAGACACTCCTGTCAGAAGTTGAGGCCAGGAAAAATAATTTTTTTTGGTGGTTTATCCTCCGATTTAAGCCGTAAAAGAAAACAGTGTGGCGTGCTGTGGTTGTGTTGGTCGCAGTGCATTGTGGGTGTTGTTGTTCAACTCAACTTTATTTATAAAGCACTTTAAACAAAACAAGGTTCACCAAAGTGGTGAACAAAGCATAAAATTAGTAAAAGAGCATGGCAATTATTAGACATAAGACAATTAAAATACAATACAGTCTCCAGATTCCAACTCAATAAAAAGCTAAAGTGAAAAAATATGTTTTAAGAGCAGATTTAAAAGTAGAAAATGAGTCCATCTGTCTGAGGTCCAGGGGCAACTCATTCCAGATCTTTGAACCGAAGATTGAAAAGGCTCGGTCACCTCTCAGTTTCCTCTTGGTCTTGGAGACGACTAACTGTATCTGATTTGCTGACCTGAGGGAGCGAGGAGGGGTGTACACCTGGATCAGGTCAGATAGTTACTTTGGAGCGAGACCATGAAGACATTTAAAAACAAATAAAAGAATTTTAAAATCAATGCGTAAACGAACTGGGAGCCAATGAAGTGATGCTAAAATGGGAGTAATGTGCTCTTGTTTCCGCGCACCAGTCAAAAGATGGGCAGCAGCGTTCTGGACTAACTGCAACCGAGCAAGTGATTTCTGAGTAACTCCAACATAAAGAGCATAAAGAGTTCCTTGCTTTGTGTTGCACTCCGTAAAGACCTGTGTTCATACAGGTTTGTGAACGTTTATGTGTAGCATCAGTGTGTTATTACATGCTTTTTTCATGATTGTACTTTAAATATCAACTCTATAACTAAAGGTGGAGGGAAGAATGATGGCGCTTCTCATTTTACACTGTTTTCTGTATAATAAATAATAAATACAAATAACTAAATACACACGCATCCTGCAGCTTACAATGCATGGATGACATTTCCATGGTCACCACTCTCATAGGTGAAACAATGCAAGGAGGGTGGGCTTATATGTAAGCCTTGAAGCAACACAAACTGATACCACTCCAACGCAGAAATAAAGACAGTTGTGAAAGTTGTGCAAACATGACCCCCGCCCCAAAAAAAAGAGTTGCTGTAAATCGAAGTGTTGCCGCCGCAGGAGGAGAGACCGACCTCCATCATCAGAGAAACACTTTCTGGAATCCTGCAGCACCTGCGGCCAACTCGATGTAAGACTTAGAGAGTATGTATTTAAATAAAAAACATTATTCATATATTGCTTAGTCACATCAATTCGTACAAACCAAACGTTCAGCGACATGTCAGTGGCTGGGACCAGTTCAAGATCCAGAAGGATCCTCTTTTATAACCTAAATCAGCTGATGATCAGCAGTCTTCATCCTGGACCAGCAGGTCAGGGTGGTCCCTGATAACATGCTCACTACAAACTCTTCAATGTGTTATAGTTGTTCCAAAGCTTCCACAGTTACCTGCAACTTCATGCAGTCATTTATATCTGTCTAACCATTTCATTTTAGGACTAATGACATGTGACTTGTTCTTAATTGATATGATCATCAACAGTTTTTTTCTCAGTGAGAATGAGAGTGATGGACATCTGTGTGCACAAATCCACACAAAGTTGATTCCCAAGAGGCAGAGCCCTTCACTAAACACATCACCTCATTGGACGGCAACGTCAGAAAACAACAACCTGACATTTTTGGGCTTATCAAAAAGGACGGAAGTCTGAACACTAAAGTTTACTGGAAACCTACACACAAACCAATATCTGCTTTTTGATTCACACCACCCACTGGAACACACACTGTCCATTATCAGAACTTTACACCATCAGGCTGAGAATATCAGAATATTCCCACTAAGACTGAGGGAAAAGAAAATGATTTTAAATAGCATTTCAAACCAGCAGATAAACAAGCTGGGCTTCAGTCAAATGCCACAGAACCAAATGGTATATTTGTGCTTCTTTTGCTTTTCCACTCAGCCATCCATTACGTGGCAGGAGTGTCTGAGAAACTCAGAAGGATCTACATCATCCCAGCCCACTTCAAACTCAACACCACCCTCAGACAAAAACTGGTTCACACTAAAACCAGAAAAGACACCGACGATCCAGCAACTACACAGTTCAGTGCAACGAATAGTGCACAGATGTTTACAACAGTGAAACGAAACAACAATTTCCCAAACGCACGGACCACAACAGGATAACCACCTCATCAGCTCTAGACTAAGCAGACCACCTGCATCTCAAGGATAATGGACACACTTTTGAGGACAATAATGTAGACGTTTTGGACAAAGGAGACATATTGTTTTAATTTGGGAGTAAAAGAAATCATCTATGTCAAACATGAAATACCAATATTAAATCTAGGTGGTGGACTCAGGTTTCACCCATTAAACACCAACAACCCAGCTTTGACACTCAAACAGGCAGCTTCACAACCAGCCGCACCTGGATTCATGTGGCCAAAACCTGATAACCAACTCACTGCGGACAAAAGATCCAAAGACCCACGGGAGTGACAGGAGGGTCAGTGATTTGCATGCAGGTATCACTTCTCCAGCTTAGAAGCTTCAAAAATCCTTAAAAATCCATTTGAACTCATGATACCTTTTGGATAAGTAAAATGTCTTCAAGATGAAAGAAAAGGAAGTCCATCTGACATGATCCAAGCTTTTGAGGATTGCCATGACCTGGATGAGTCTACCTAGACAGCAGACACATTTGGATACGCCAGCATGTCTAAAACGCTGCTGACAGAGGTTGAGGAGTCTTATGGAGTTTCAGTACTGTTGGTCATCTTAACCGAGTGGGAATCTTTATCTAAATCCCGTGTCTTCTTGTTGATCTGTAGAATAGGATGGAGATTTCTATTGAATGTGAAGATATCGGAGATTAGCAAATGCTTTGAGCATTTTTTATTTATGGTATTGTTTTGAAAAGTTATTTTTGCCACTATGTACAAGGTTATCTAGTATATTATTGAATAAACTTAATAATAATAATTAATAATGGAATTAACTCAGTTATTAAATAGACTTTATCAGATATGGGGCCATTCAGTTTCAGTTTATTCGTTTCGTTTTTTCTTCCCCTGAACGTTGAGCTTCAGTCTTCATTCTCTTTGGTGGGAGGTGAATCTATATGACAGGTAATTTCTAAAAACTGGAGCCATGAGGAATGTTTATCAACTTACAACCATCCATTATCTTTACCCACTTAGTCCTTTTCAGAGTCATGGCGGTCAGCCAGAGTCTGTTCCAGCTCCCTTGGAGCGAAAGTCAAAGGTACACCCTAGATAGGCCGCCAGTTCTTCTGCCAGTGGAGACAGATGCCAGAATTATCTTGGTCTACATGTTTCTGGCCAGTTTAGCAACCAAAAGTTGGTTGAGAAAAAACAAAAACAAAAAACTCCTGCCAATGGTTTTCTTTTAAACTTGAAACATACACTGCTTAAAGTATATGCTGATGTTATGGCATCTTAATTAACACATTTTCTCTTTATTAACGGCTTATAAGTCTTTCTAAATTACCTCTAAATTGTATGTGCCATGATCTTTCATTACAGCTAGTTAAAGTGAGCCTTAGCTTCTGTCAGCACACTGCAGCTGATCTGAATGACGTCCAAATCTACGGCGTTTTGGCAGTCAAGCGGTGATTACACAATGTCTTAAGTAACATCCATATCAAACACGTTGTGCATGTTTATCTGTTTTATTCCAACAGCACAGATAGCTGTTCAGAGGAAGCTGTGTTTTTGGTATTTAAGGATCCTCTTTACAGTTTAAGCAAGTGCGTTCATATGCCTTCAATGTGAACAATAGGATCTTGGCATGGGAGTTATGGCACACAGAGGCTGCATGATATCGGCACAAAAAAAAGCCATCCTTGTTAAGCAGCTGCCACTGCTCTTTTTACACAGGCGTGAGTAAAGCAGCACAGAGCCGCATCGTTTGAGTGACAGGAGCGTCGCTGATAAGAGCAGTATGCTCCGTGATGTCCTGACACAATGAGCTCATCTCCACTTTTTTTTTTCACCCGTTACCATTTGGAACACAGGCGAAACAAAAACGGTCTGCTGTTTGCCTCGGGGTGATTCACATACCAAACACATTAGAATTTCAGCATAAAAGTCCCGCCTGGAAAATGTTGTAAAGGGCTTTGGTTGATTTAATCTAAACAGCGTCTGAGCCCTAAGGGAACCCCATCACAATGACTGGCATTTTGGCATTTGTTTTTTTTTTTTTTTCATGTAGAAAAATGCTCCAACAAGTATCTAAAATTTCTAAAATAGTTCCTAATTAAGTGAAAGGATAAAAAGCATTTCAGCTCTACTTTTGCTGTTTTTTTGTTTTCCATAACAGTATAATAATCTTGCACATTTATAATCTTGTTATGAAAAGTCATGTCTTCAAGTAATTTAGTCAGGTAAAGAGCACAGTATATTGTTTTAATTATGATTAAAATACAAGTAACAGGTTTTCTAATTTAGTGCTTTACTTAAGGGAATGTAATCAGTTATATCCGACTATTGCAATCTATTTATTTCTCCAAAATACTCTAGAAATCACACATAACAGCATGTTTTCATAAACAAACAAGCAAAAACAGGAGCCATAAAAGGTGGTTATTTTTTTGTTGTTTTTTTTTTTTTTTACTTTTTACACAAAATGCCAGTGGTTTTAATATTACTCAAGGCAGTTATGCAAAGTCTTGCTTTTGTTTTAGTTTTTCTCTTTTTTTTTTAAATGTCACAAAACTATTTTTACCGTGCGTTCATGGGAAATGTAAAATAGAAAGATTTAGGATCGTAAGTGATGCTGTGAGCCAGCGTCACCATGCAGGCAGGGTAGCTGCAATTCATGTAACAGAAAATGTGCCAGGCCACGACTGTTTTACGATCGAGCCCAAGCAGTCACACTTACAGTGGCTTACGATATACTAACAAAGGCCACCGGACTAGTGTGCACCTTATACTGTCTACTAAACCATGTAACGTACTCTGCAAATCATGCTGACATCAAGCATTTATAATCTTGGAATAATAAATTATGAGTTAATTAAAATAAATTATGAGAAAAAAAAGCATGACAGTAAATATGTTAATGTGCCTGATAAATTTCCATTTTTACCTATTCATTTGAAATGCTGCCAAAAAAATGAATCAGTCAGCTTTAATAAACTTCTCTCCCAAAGTAAAATCCCTTTCCACACAAGCACATACTGTAATTACCACCTATATACATGCATGTCCACACCATTACTTCCTTCTTCCCTTTCAGTGTCTCTCATTTCCTCACTCCCCAGTTGGGATTATTTACCACTAGATCCAGCAGACTGAAAAACTCTGTAGTTACTCTGCCCCGGGAATGCCTGCAGCCATGCAGCAATCAAAGTAAAACGTCATCCTCTACCACCTGCACCCATGGGAATGCTGGAATAAAGAGGGAAGGGGAGTGGGAGAGAATGGTTAGAGGAGGGATCCAGAGGGGAGACTGAAAAGGAAAAGGAAGATGAGAATCTCAGGTTACTGGGACAGGGTGGGTGTGAAGGAAAGAGTTCAGATTTAACTGCAAATGCTTCCTTCACTTATGAGCTGTTTGGGCCCAACAGAGATAGAAGCAAGAAATGAAACAAGGAAAGAACAGATGGAAATAGAGGGGAACGTAACAGAGGATTAGAGGGTAGGAGATAGATAGGGGTATGTATAATAATGCAGCTGAAGATCATATCAACTGCATGGTTATTAGAGCTACAAGAGCAAAGGAAAACTGAATGAAGAGTGAGAAAGAAAAGAGTGACATTAAAAGGAACAAAACAGAGTATGACTGGCAGGAACATGTCAATGGCAAGGTAGAAATGATGAGAAATAAAGCAGCGGTAGAGGTTGAGACATTAAAATAAAACTGATGGATTTGACAGAATAAGACAGGATTTGTGGATTTACAACTAAAGAAAAGTAATTAAAAAAAGAAAAAAGTCAAACAGATGAATTTGGGAACGCAATTATACTTGACATACCAGGCAGGTAACCATGAGAAAAGACAAGCAAAACCAATAAAGAGAATAAAAAAAAAATCATAATTTCTATAGTGGCCCCAGACCAAATGTGTGGAGTATAATTTTTTGTGAAATAAATAATATGTCAGAATCAGGTATCACAACACATTTAGCACTGGTAAAGTTTAAGATTAATTCCCCCCCCCCACAATCTGCCGCATTAAAAAATAAAATAGATTTTACTTGTGGCCTTGCGCTCTAATACATGTAAATCCTGTGCTGTGGTTTCCACTGCCGTCACACTGATTTTATATTCAGTGTGCGTAATGATCTGATATTACTCTGCATTTATACTATTAATGTTGTCCAAACAGTGGATTATTGTACAACTTAAAGGTTATTCCCAATCAAGTTTTCAGTCCTTGTTTTTTAAAAAGAAGATAAAGGTTTCCAAGAAAATAATTAGTTAATAAGTTAATGAGGAAGAAGTCTAACAAGAGACAATCTTAAGCTCGTTTTAAACCACAGACTGTATAGTCCCCCAATAAGGACGCTTCCTGAAGAGTGGTTTTAAAGCTTCTTTTTTCCTATATTGCACAGCACCATGTTTCAAATGGGAGGAACGAACCAGCTGGGAAGCTGGCTTAAGCATAGAAGCCTTGTGTTAATCAATGTTAGCCGTGGATCCTCACTCCTGTGGCCAGAGGAACAGCAGAGTTGTTGCAAACAACCTGACATTGCCTACTTTTAAAGTATAAAATACAGTGAAAACGGGGCCCCGAGTTAACAGTAGACATGGAAATATGCATTTATTTCATCCGTCCATCCATTTCCTTTACTCGTTTTAAACCTGTACAGGCTCATTTTTTTATTTCTTTTTTTATGCAGAACCACTAAAATTTCAGTAATTTTTGTTTAATTGATTGGTTTGTTGGTTGGTTGGTTGGTTGGTTGGTTGGTTGGTTGGTTGGTTGGTTGGTTGGTTGGCTGGTTGGCTGGTTGGTTGATTGAACTGGGAGGTTTTGGTTTCAAGCTGCAGAGGAAAGACAGGATCTACATTTCTAACCTCACTGTATATACTCCCCAATATTTACATGTATTTACCTTAACTTTTCGACCCTGATATGCAACAATTTACTTGCTTATTCTCAGCTACAATCATTTATTCATAACAAAAGTGTTTTTGTGTCTTATTTGTGCCTACATAAAAAACACAAACGTTAACTATTTTTAGTGTATTTTTGTGTCTTTCTTGATACATCAGCAATTCAAAAGAGTCAAACACTTTGAAGCAGATTTTCAAATGATATAAAGTTATGGTGTACCACCTCAAGCACAAGCTTGTTCTCTAGCAGCTGCTTGCGCAGAGAGCTCAGTCAATTCCCAATTTACCGTTATAACGTCAGTTTCTCATAATTATCCATTAACGTAATTTTCACAGGCAATAAGTAGCTTTTAAAGTAATAGCTGTTAAAATGGCCTGGTGGCGGAATTTTGATAAACGATACATCTAAATTACACCCATGATGTTTCACCTGAATGACAAAAATGCACTAAGGAGACATTAAACCACAGGGGGAAAAAAAAAGAGAAAAATCTTGGCTCGTTAAATGCTTAAGCACCATAGTTTATCCTCTGCAACCTCATACAAACAAAGAAAATGTGCAAAATCTAAACTTAAGTCTGAGGGCTGTCATCACTGCAGCAAACAAAGGTGAGCTAAAATAAAAAAAGAAGAAAAGAAAAGAAAAGAACAAAAAAATGTGGAGTATGGAGAAAGGAAAGGTATGAAAATTATACCATGATGAGAAATAATGTTAACTTAAAAAAAAAATCAGTGTAAGAAACAATCAAAAAAACAGACTAAAATAATGTAGTACCATGACAGTCAGGAGGAGGATGAAGGATGGGGATTCAGGATGCCCGCTGGGCCTCCTCCAAAGAGACGGCCAGATAAACACCTGAGACTCAGACGATGATGATGGGCGTCAAGGAGTGAAACACAGCCAGGCCTTTGCCTGTAGCCTCTTGTCTGGTGATAATGGTAATAAACAGCAGCACAAATGAATTTCCCACCTGTGTGTGTGTCTAGATGTATGTACGCCGCAGCATAAATGAACAACCCTCTTTGATTTGACAGCCCTTTATAGATCATGTGTGCATAACCAGGATAAAAGGCAGCTCCATTTGTGCCTTATATTAGAGGAGTGCATGGGAGACCAGGTACTATCATTCACCCAGCCTGCCTCCTCTCTTTCTTTCTTTCTTTCTTTCCTCCACTTGGCTTGTAAATTTCCACTGCACACTCTCTGCACAGGCTTTTCTCAGCAACTTTTCTTGGTAATAAGACTTTTTCGATCCTCACCTTTCCTGTAGCTTCATCCTCAGAGGGGTCATCCAAAAGCTGAGCACAAAAAATAAATTTAAAAAATGGAGCGGAAATAGTAACATACTAAACAAGCTTTATCATAACTGAGGAGCTTTAATAATAAGAAGAATCCAAAACAACTTTTTATATATAACTCTTCGACGACAGAGAGCTTAATAAGAGGTGTCGGTAAGAGTGTGTACCTGGGGGTTACACGAACAGGAAAGAAAATAAGTCACGGTAATAATTCCTTTAAAGCTTTATTTTGTACAGTTCAGTTCTTATGGTTGTGTTTGCATGTTGGTTTACATTGTGATCTAGTAGGACAAGAGATTCTTCAATATTAGCATAAGATAAACCAAAACATTCAGTAAGATAAATTAGGCAAAGACTTCAGAGAAGGATGCTTAATTATAACTAAAATACAGTACTTAAGTTAAAGTTTTGCTTGTTAAAACATAGATTAGGCCTTTGAGTTTTAGCCCTTTGGGTCCCGTTGCAGGGATGGGATGGGCCTGTAATTAGGCTGCAACATACTGTAACTGAGCTGTACCATCTTAACATTGAACGTGGGCCTGCATCAGCAACATTTGCGGATTAGCCTGCCAGCAAAGAACTGGTTGACCTTAATTATTAATAATGAGCTGCATCCTAATACCCTAAAAGTGCAATAGTTCCTGACAAGGTTCCTGACAATGAGTTCTTTTAATGAACACACCGAACCCTTATATTCCATCTCTTCAGGTCACTTAAGTTACTGTCGGATGACTATAAAGTTTTTACATTTAGAGTAATGTTATTGACCAAATACTTTAACAGTGTGTGTAGATAAAAGGTGTAGTGTAGTTAGACTGACTCATCCTGTCACCAGCGTAGTCCATGACACACCTTATCCTTCCTCTTAAACCTGACAAGATAAGGCGTGCCCTAGATCACTTAGACAAATGCTAAGCAACCAGGCTTCGTGGATGCTGAAGAGCCAAACTTAGAGCCTCGTCCCTCCAAGAGGGAAGGAGTGAGCCGGTGAGAGTTTATAGGCTCATGAGCTGACAAGACACTTGGGGCCTAACAAGGAATGGGTTGGGATAAACCCGGACAGACCAAACTAACAAAGGAAGGAAACTCTGAATACAGAGCAACTCCAACAACAAAACTCAACAAGAATCAAGTAAACCCAGGATCCAATTTTCAGGTCCTTGGCCTCCTGACAACTGAGGCATTTATAAAAAAAAAATAGGAGATTGTCCTCGTTGGGTTGGACGTCTGCCCAAGCAAACTCTACGTGAGTCTTGATGATAGGATCTGTGCAATTTGTCACATTACGTTTGTGTTCGTAAGGACAGGTCCAGTAAACACGAGGGTGAGCCTGATGGCAATCAGCACATCCAACCCGTGGTCACAAACACTATGTAGAAACCGTGAGAAACACAAGAGATGAAAAATGAACCCTTCTGGCATCATGTCTTCGCTCCTTTTTGCCAACAAGATTGGAAACTTAAAGCGGAACCACCAAACATTTCATTGTTAAATAATTCTCTTCAGATGGGTCAAGTGTGTCATCACTTGACTACTTCCCTCTGGAGGTATTCTTGTTACATCTAACAAAAAGGTGAACCTCGGGAATATCCAGAACACATATGAGGGAGCGTCTATCCCATCGTGCTTTATGACAGCTCAGAATATGCCACAGGAGACGTAGGTGAGCATCTCCTAAAATTTATTTTTTAATTGGGTAGGCGACATCTTCAGGTACCCCAGCTACTGACAGGATCATATACAAACACTGCTAATTAAAACCAGTTTTCCATGACACTGAAGAGACATACAGTACTTGCCAAATTTCTTTCTGAGTGTGTTTTTGTTCAATTTGAACAACTGTTTCACAGTTTTGTTCTTCCTAGACTGCTGAAAAGTACACGACCTTTAAATGAGAGAGGAAAGTTAAATGAAACCAGTCTGTCTCCATAAGTGAGATGATAAAGCTGACGTTAACAACTTTGAAAAGCGACTCACGTGGCAGGAGTAATTAAAAGAGAGAGGAGGGAAGACTTATCTACAGTAATGAGAACAACTGTTTCATGCAGTTCACAGAAGGCTAAATGTTTTGGCTGAGCCATTTTTACAGCACTGTGTACCTGTTTATTCTTTTTTTTCAGCTGTATATATTTATTGTAACTGCTTCTTTTTTTATTTTTCTTTCTTACATTAACTCGTACAGCTCACCTAAACCAACCAAACTAACCTTCCATGCAAGAAGCACAAATGACTTTATCAATAACCCAAAATGACAGAATTCAGTCATTCAAACATGAGTTAGATTATATTATTTATATACCATCGTCTAAAAGTCAGTCAAATCCTTTTCCGTGGTGAGTAGTAACTGGACACAGAAAAGGTGCTAAAACTGTAAGGGTTTTTATTCCGTGGAAAATGTGCTAAAATGTGTTGCCCTCATTGCACTGACGGCTAAAAACATGTACTCAGAGAGCTTAAGTTACGTACTATTTAAACACTGGGTTTCTCTGTTTCCGTGGCTTGAAATACTTGTGACCAGCTTGGTCTTTTCATGTATTACGAAGCTGTTGGTGTAAGTTCAATAAAGAAGATCTCTTACATCTCGCCTGTGTCCAGGGTGTATCGGCTTTTCCCCTGCTCCTTCTATTCATCACTTTTTTTTCCCACGCTGTCAGACTAACCTTATTCTTGATTCTGATGACACTACTCCACTCCAGTGATCTTCTAGCCCACTTTTGCTTGTGCTAATCAGCTTGAAAGTTGCTGTTTAAACCTCATCCTTTTTCTGTCATTCTCCCTCAGACTGCCTTTGTGCAGCAATCCCCTTCACCCTCTCCCGCTCTTCATAATACCTAGTTAGGAGTTTTAGCTTAAGGCTCCGTCATCTCCTAACTTGGCTCATCCACTGTTGCGGATGCCTAGAACATAGGATCATCTCCGCCTATCTTCTTTGTCTCCTGGAATGATCGATTGGAGATTAGCCAACAAACAACCATGTTGTGAATTCGTCCTTTGTAAATCGTTTTTCCCCATTCTTTCACTGAATCAAGCATCAGTTTAACCTGAGGTGGCCAGTCATTGTGCAGTTTGGGGAAAGCATTGTTTGCACTTCTGTGTCTTTATGGAGAGAGTCCTTAAACACCTCAACTCCATTAGTTTTCCTGTACACATATTTACTGGTCTGAGCTATTCCCTCTTAAAATAATCTTCGATCACTTATTTATGTGGAAGTGATGTGACATGTGTTTAAAATGTATTCTTTACAGTGTTTTAAATTGAAGCACATGACTTTAATTGGACCAGGTGTGATTCTTATATAGCTCAAACCTGTGAAAATGAAACCACCAGAAACAATTGAACTGAAAAAACAAACAAAAAACAAGCAAGAAAGTTGTAATTTAGCCTTTTCTTTTTTGGTTTCTGCTCAAAAAGCAGAGCCAGTGTTGTTGGTCTTAGTATTGAAAGCTTCGCCCTAAAAAAGCAGAAATATTGTGCCATTAAATCTATGTTTCTGTGTAACGGTAGAGGTGAAGAGGTGAATACGTGTTGAGGTGCTGGGAGGGTTGCTGCGGGGTTATCAGTCAACGAGCGGGTTTAGCTCATTCAAATGCAAAAAGCAAAATATTGGGCCAATCAACCACTTAGTCAATCATTCCATCAGTCAGCCATCGAGTCATTCACAAAGTGTATGACAAATCTGATGTTTATCTCTGCTTATTATTCATTCATTTCTTTCATTTAATCAAGAATCTAATCAAGTCTTGCTATCTCTCTCCCACACCCCTCCCCCACACACAAAGACAGACGCACTTCCTTCTCCCTGTTTTAAAGTCAGAGCCACTGATGTGATCCATTTCTTCATCCGGATAACTCAGCAATTTGCAAGTGGAGTTCATTCACAGTGTATGAACACAAGTAGCATTTTAACTAAATGAGGCATCAGTAAATTTAGAAGGCAATTTGAGAACGACAAAAGGGAGGGCTCTCACTCTTCCATGGTATTCTTCCCATTCTGTGCTGTCCCTGATTCCTGCTATCTATTGCATGTGCTTACTCTGCAAGAGGACACAAATTAAGGTGCAAATTACCTGTGAGTGTGTAAGGATCTGCAAGGTTATACCTTGCAGTATCAGTGCCTTAAAATCTAATGAATAAAATAAAGCGTTAAAAAGTGAAAGTGTGATGGGGTTCGAATTTGTATAAATAGAAAATGTGTGGGACCAAAAGATGACCTGCAAACACTAAGGGCCTTTGATTCCACTCCAAATCATCTGAGCATCTGCACACACAAAATCGCACTGCAGCTTGTCCTGTGCACGGTAAGACAAAACAATTCAATGCCAAACATACACCATTTCTTTTTTCCTGTGTGATGAAAGGAGAAAATTTCAGTACTTCACGCTTCATATTTCAACTTCAACAATGACTTATTAACTGAAATGTAATCATTATTTTAAAGTCTTATAAAAGATGTATTATTCATATATGAAATACTGTTTATGTTGCGTGTGATCATTTGGAGGCTCTGCATCGCAGGCTGAAATGAGGCTCCTGTCAGAACTCAGCCGGTGGCCTCCAGGCTGCTCGAGTTTGAGTCGTCGCAGTCTCTTTTGCAGAGGCCTACTGTGCTCCCCCTGCATGGTGTATGGGGCTGGTGGACACAATCTCTTTCTAAACGTCAGCCTGACCATTCCTGCAATGACAGACTGATACCCAGCGTGTGCAGGTTCCTCCCTCCTTGCTTAGGCAGCATGCTGAGAGAGGACTTTGGTTATCCTGTAAGCCTCAAAATAGCTTCACTCATAAAAAAGGTGCAACAATGTAATCTCTCAGTTGGGAGTATTCAAGGGCTTCTACTCCCATGTTGGACATGCATAACATCCAATGTGTGTCTTAGTTCAAGTAACGTAATCTTTTTTGATGTAAAGTTAGAGGCAGCATGAAGGTGCGGTGGTTACCACTGTCACGTTGCAAAGAAGTTGCAAAGGGGTTCCCTGTTTGAACCTCGGCAGAGGCCTAACGGTGTTGTCACCGGCATCGGTCTGAGCAGGGGCTTTTCTCCAGGCGATGTGGCTTTTCTCTCTGTTAGAAAACAAACAAACATGTCAGGCTAACTGGAGACTTTAAATTAGTAGGTCTGACTTTCTTGAGTTTGCTTTTTTGATGAACTAGTGACCTGTTGAATGTGTTGTTCACCTCCCACTCTGTAATAACTGGAACAGGCTCAAGTCTCCCAATAGCCCGAAATATAATGAAATGGGTATAGAAATGGAAAAATAAATCTGAATTTTTTAGTATATATTTTTTCAGCTTCAGCTCACAACATCACTTTAATTTCTTCTTCTTTTTTTTAATGAATATCTCGTTCCAAGTGATATTATTCGGTCTGGAAGTCATGCACCTTTCATTTCACTATGTAAACAGAAAAAGAAAACATAATATCACTTTCCAATAATTCACAGCCAGAGTTGTATTTAAAGCTGATATTTTTGCCGGGCTGTCCGTTGTCTTTTCACACAATATGATAATTCTTCTTCTAAAAATTAAGACACATGCAAAGAAAATGTTAACAAGCAACTGGAATTCAGCCACAATTCCAAGAAAAGGACTGATTTACTGCATGGCTGCATTTCAAACCCATGTTTGAGATTGATGCCTCCAGAGGAATGTTTAATGTCAGTTTTGTGTTGCATGTGTTTTCATAGCAAGTAAATGCATGAAAAAATGCAAAAGCTGAAATCTGTTAGATGTTTTATTAGAGGGACAGTCTTACTGCACAATTTGGCAGTTGCAAAGGTAGTTTTTTTTTTGACAGCTTCAAATAAATAGATATAATAGATCAATATTGCATAAATATTTTCACAACAATGTAAAGAAAACGCCTCTAATGACATCATATATCTGAACAATGTTTGAGAAGACAGATTCCCAGCACCAAAGCGTGAATTATTAAAACCCTCTTGGTTACACTGTATGTTGCTGCATCGTACATGCATGATGTACGATGTAGCAGCTATTTTGGCATTTTTATTTCTTTAAGGAAAACCTGTGTTGCATCAGAAGACAAATATATTTTCCATGAACCATCAAGCAGTAAATTGTTTTTGAGAACCCTTGTGATATTTTGTCGTTGACAATGTTTCAGGAAAGAATAAGACTTTGAGGGGCAATTCAATTCAATTCAATCCAATCCAATTCAATTCAATTCAATTCAATTCAATTCAATTCAATTCAATTCAATTCAATTCAATTCAATTCAATCCAATTCAATCCAATTCAATTCAATTCAATAATACTTTATGAATCCCTGAAGGGAAATTATATAAGATGGACAAAGGTAGAGGGAATATCAGACTTGGATAGTTTAGATGGTTGAGTGGGTGTACCATGTAGAGAAAATATTGCCCTTGTGCAGGCAGTGCAGGTTCAAATCCTGTTCTGTGGCTCTTTACAGTGTGTCTTCCTCTCCTGTCTAGCCACATTCAAAATAAAGGCCCTTAGAACCACACAAACAAACAAACAAACAAACAAACAAACCAGATAGGATGGGAATTTCAAGTTTAAAACAAAAAAAAGAGAGACAGTGACATAGGCTCAGAACTATCAGTAATAAGTTGAGTTATGCTCAGCATCAACTGAGTTTTAGTTAACCCACCAGAGGCCCAGCCTGCTTCTTAGAGCATCTCCAGAATGAACTCTCAGAAGTATCATACTCTTTTATTCCTCTTAGTAACTGGACACATTGAAGAAAAGTGGCAGAATCAGTAACTGTAGTCCACTAAAGCAGCCACATATCATAGAGCAAGGGTCGTTTGATGGTTCCGGATGAAAGATTATATCATTCATTCTGTTGTCATCCAGTGTCACTGTATATATTGATTCAGTGACAGATTAGTCTCAGTAGGGGAGCCGCGTTGGCAGATTTAGTCTGTTTCTTGTTTTTACTTCCTGGTTTCTTGGCATGATGCAATTGACATGGGGTGTATTGATTGGGCAATTACTGCAACGCTTGAGACAGCCAGGTCAGAGGGGCTGGAACAGGAAGGTAGTGAGCACATGCAGTGTTATTGCAGTGGGAAAATCGTTCTTTATTGATGTAGAGCAGATACACCTTGTACACAGAGGCTTGATTATAAGGAACACGTGCCCTCCCCAGGACGATTCTGGAATATCATCAACATAAAAGGTTTACCAGGAGCATGATAAAATTGATCCCTGATTCTCCTCATTTCAGGTAGTTCATTAGTGTAGCCTGCAGCACTAGGCAATATATTGGTACATCTGTGTATTGATTTGAACTGCAGTGTGTGGAGACTTGCGAAGCAGAGTAAAAGACCATGTAAGCCAACAAAGAAAAGCAAAGCTCTTTGTTAAGACAAATTCTGTTAAGGTCTTGATTGCTTTGTGTATAGAAAATAGTTGGATCTAAAAGGCTCAGTGAGTCCGTGAGGCTATTCAGTGTTCATGTGGTTTTCCAGAGTTCAGCCCACCTCCAGCTCCATCAAAACAGCCTGGTGTCCTAATTTCTGTGTGACATAAGCAGGATTAGTTTGTCACCAGCTAAGAGCAAAGATTCAGATGGTCTCCAGAATATGATTGTTTTGTCACAGTCAGAGGATCATATGGGAGCAGCAGCAGACAGACCTACCTTCCAGTAGACCTTTAAAAGAGTGGAGGTCTTAAAGCAGCATGGAGGCTCAGAGGATCCCCCTTACATGCATGGAGGTGAATTTGCTCTAATAACCATGCCTAAGATTTGCTCTCGTTCAGTCTCTGACTTGAACTTTTTGCTCTCATATCAACTGCAGAGATTACGTCAGTCTCTGAGATTACGTCATCATTGTTGACATTGCTGACATAGTGCCATAACGCAACATGCAGTCATCACCAAAGACATGAATCTGCAAGAACTAGACAACACGTTCTAAAACTAATCAAATATTCCTTCAAAGGAAATATCAAAATGTGTTTTTGGTTTCAATTTATATGTATGCTTTAATTGTTTGTTTTGCTTCATCATACTTGAGCAAATATAGAGGCGTATAATGATAAATAACTTTTTAGACCGTTGTAGAGAAGGAAAAGTGGTTTGGTTGTAAAAAATGGTTGCAAAATAAGCAGCTGGAAAAATCAGTCCATCAGTCAATCAATTAATGAGTAACTTTCACACATCATCTGCAATACAGTCCTTTATATAATTATAAATATATATAATATATTGCCCCGAGTGCCCAACTTGCCTCTGGCACTACTGTTGCCAGCACTTTCAAAATATTTTCCACTTCCTATTTCAACCCATTGCATTTTTTAAAGTCTCTTGTGTTCACTTTGTTTTTGTGCATGTGTGTTAAAGAAATGGATTGACAATTTTCAGTCACAGAAAAAATGAGAAACAGAAACACCTTTGTCCAAACCTGCTTACATTTCTATACAAACAAGTACACATACATGCACACGAATACATGCTTGTATATTGTGTGTGTGTGTGCGTGCGTGTGCGTGCGTGCGTGCGTGCGTGCGTGTGTGTGTGTGTGTGTGTGTGTGTGTGTGTGTGTGTGTGTGCATGTGTGTGTGTGTGTGTGTGTGTGTGTGTGTGTGTGTGTGTGTGTGTGTGTGTGTGTGTGTGTGTGTGTGTGTGTGTGTGTGTGTGTGCATGTGTGTGTGTGTGTGTGTTGTGTCCAGACATCCTCGAGAGTATGATTGGGGCTGGGGAGACAGTGATGGATTACAGGTGCATCTGGGCTGTAATAAGTAGGTCCCCTATCCCACCTATATACAGCAGGAGGTAAAAATCCTGCATAATGGTTTCACATAGCAGTCAGATAGCCTGCGCCGTTAAATGCCTTGTCAGCATGTGTGTCTTGTCATTACTGGATGAATAGTTCTTCATGGTATTTGGGTAATAGTTCTCAAGAACATTATCCCCTTCACTGCATTCTATGAAAAGGGCAGCAGCTGCTTGAGATTATTTGTTGAGAATACAATATAATTTTACAATTTTGAAGGATAAATAGTTTTCTGTCATCCAAAAATATTTCATTCTGAAGTAATATTATAATAATGTAACAATAAAATAACCTTAAAAACGGACTTATCTGTTAAGAAAAAGAACATCAAGAAATACAGCTTAAAAAATAAATAAATAAATAAATAAATAAATAAATAAATAAATAAATAAATAAATAAATAAATAAATAAATAAATAAATAAATAAATAAATAAATAAATAAATAAAGGACACAAAAACTGCACCAATTCATTTTCGTCTTTAGCAGAAGCTGCCCTTCTCTTAGAGGAGATATTTCAACATAAGTTGTTAATTCTTTGAAGTGTTTATTATTCTTTTTCTTATTACTACGTCTGGTCTCGTATCTGTTGCTTTTAGCTTCTGTCTGTGTAATGATAACTGAAGAGATGCTCTGCAACAACCTTTTCATATTTAATCAAATAACATTGCTTTTACTTGAAAACAAACTCTCAAACCTCTGAGCATTTAATTGATTCCCTTTTAAACACAGTGAGTATGAGATAGGATAAAGTGAGAGATCTTAATATGTATGTATGACTGATCAATGAAGGATGCACCCAAAAAACCTGTAAAAGGCATTTAGCATTCAACTGTTTTGATCACACAAAGTGAAATGTAATTATCCATCCATTTTCATCCGCTTATCCAGGACCGGATCACAGGGGCAGCAGTCTAAACAGAGATGCCCAGACCTCCCTCACCCCTGAGACTTCCTCCAGCTCTTCTGAGGGGATTCCGAGGCGTTCCCAGGCCAGCTAAGTGACATTGTCTCTGCAGCATGTCCTGGGTCATCTCCAGGGTCTATTCCCTGTGGGACATGCCTGGAAAACCTCTCTAGGTGTGTGAATGTGAAGGTGCAGCGGCTCTAACCTGAGCTCTTCCTGAGTGACTGAGCTTCTCACCCTATCTGTAAGGGAGCAGCCAGCCACACTGCGGAGGAAACTCATTTCGGCCGCTTTTATCTGCGATCTTGTCCTTTCGGTCATTACCCAAAGTTCATGACCATAGGTGAGGGTGGGGGTGCAGATTGACCGGTAAATCGTGAGCTTCGCCTTGCGACTCAGCTCCTTCTTCACCATGATGGTCCGGTACACCGACCACATGACAGCGGACGCTGCACCAATGTGTCTGTCAATCTCCCGCTCCATCTTTCCCTCACTCTTGAACAAGACCACAAGATACTTAAACTCCTCCACTTGAGGCAAGATGTCTCCACCTACCCGGAGAGGGCAGATGACCTTTTTCCAGTTGAGAACCATGGCCTCGGATTTGGAGGTGCTAATTCTCATTCTGGCTGCTTCGCACTCGGTTGCAAACTGCCCCATCAAATGCTGAAGGTCCTGGCCTGATGAAGCCAACAGGACAACATCCACTGCCAAAAGCAGATATGAAATTCTGTGGACCCCCTCCGGCCCCTGGCTACACTTAGAAATCCTGTCCATAAAAATTATGAACGGAACCAGAGATGAAAGGCAGCCTTGCTGGAGTCCCAAATGCACTGGGAACAGGTCTGACTTACTGCTGACAATGAGAACCAAGCTCCTGCTCTGGTCATACAGAGACTGAACAGCCCTTAGCAGAGGGCCCCAGACCCCATACTCACGGGGCACGCCACACTATGAGGGACACGGTTGAACACCTTCTCCAGATTCACAAAGAACATGTGGACTGGTTGGGCATACTCAGAGTCAACTCCCATGAACCCTCCAGCACCCTGGTGAGGGTATAGAGTTTGTCCAGTGTTTCACGACCAGGATGAAAACCGCACTGTTCCTCCTGAATCGGAGGTTCAACTATTGGCTGGATTTTCCTCTCCCAACCCTGGCGTAGACTTTCCCAGGGAGGCTGAGTTTTGTGATCTCCCTATAGTAAGAATGAACTCTCTGACCTCCCTTCTCCAGCGGCAATGTCGCCAACCTCCATGCAATGTTGCAGAGGCGTCACAACCAAGACAGCCCTGCAACATCCAGAGACTTGAGGTACTCAGGGTGAATCTCATTCATCCCCAGTGCCTTGCTACCGAGAAGCTTACGGACTACCACAGTGACTTCAGGTTGGGTGATGGAAGAGTCCACCGCAGTGTCCCCAGCCTCTGCTTCTTTAGTGGAAGGCATGTTGTTGGGATTGAGGAGATCCTCAAAGTATTCCTTCCACCGTCCAACAATGTCCCCAGTCAAGGTCAGGACACTGTAAACAGTGTTGGCAGAGTACTGCTTCCTCTTTCTGAGGCACTGGACAGTTTGCCAGAATCTCTTCGAGGCTGACCAATAGACCAATTCCATGGCTTTTCCAAGTTTTTATTTTCAGGACCACCCGAGCTGCGGCTTACTTGGCCTTCCGGTACCTGTCAGCTGTCTCAGGAAGTAAGAGATGTGTCAAAAGTCCCACAGGCCATGTTGGCCAGTGGGACTCCTGACACATCTCTTACTTCCGCTGTCCACCACCAGGTTCAGGGATTGCCGCCACAACAGGCACCAGAGACCTTGCATCCACAACTTCAAGCTGCCGACAATGACAATGGAGGCAGAGAACATGGTCCACTTGGACTCAATGTCCCCAGCCAGGGAGTTGAAGACCTCCCTAACAGAGGGCTCAGCCAGACATTCCCAACAGACCGTCACAATACGTTTGGGCCTGCCCGGTCTGTCTAGCTTCCTCCTCTGCCAGCGTATCCAACTCACCACCAGGTGGTGATAAGTTGACAGCTCAGCCCCTCTCTTTACCTGAGTGTCCAAGACATACGAAAATAAATTGAAACCACAACAAAGTCAATCATTGACCTCCGGCCTAGGGTGTCCTGGTGCAATGTGCAAAATGTAATTATTAAAAGTAAAATTAGATACAATAAATGCATTCACTTGTATTTTAACTGATGCAACTCAGCAACTTTTACACATTAACTTTATTCAAATGTAAAGGATAAAAGAGACTTAAAAGAGAGTGGAATGAAAAGAGTTTCACACAGTTGCATGTATTCTCAATGGAATCACCCTAAACATAGTCTGCTCTGTAACTAAAGCAATCTATACCACTTTGTGTACAAGCCCTCTCACAACAGACACCTCTGTCTTTTCTGGCAATTGCTTTCACAGCAGTCTGTTCACGCTTCAGCACCCTGGTGCTTGGAAGCCACTGACCCTTTACCAAAGCTACTGACCGGAGCTGATGAAGGGCTCGACGGGTGGTTGTAAGACAGGTTGGATTAATTAGCTTCTGGGTTAGCTGCTGTTGCAACAAGCTCTAGAAGGAATTATTGTGGGCGTATAAAGCATCAAGTGTAGCCTTGACCCTTTTCTTTTTTTTAAGCCTGGGGGACAAAAATACAGTACTTATCATGAAGCAAACCCTGGAGGCAGAAAGCATGCTGCTTGTTCACACCTGGAGACATTACTGTTAATGTCTCTTTTTATTTGGTTCGTTGTGAACTACTGTATGTGGCTCAGTTACACAATTGTGTGTTGTGCATGTTGGCAGTGGCCTTTGTGTGTGGTTTGTGTATTGTATTTTTGAAGACGCAAAGATGACCAAACCACTCAAACAATCCTAAATGACATAACCTGCTCTGACAGATGCTTATTGTGATTCAAAGATAGGTCTAAAAATAGACAGATGATGTATTTGGAAAGTGCTTATTCATTTTCTTTAATACCTTAAAAAAAAAGACATTTATAGCACTCCCAGTGCTGAACATAAAGTTACTGCCAGCTGCTGAATAACTCCATATAAAGCCAGTGATGTTTACAGTCTAGTTTATGTCAACGCTTTATATTTAACAAACTCCACAAACAAATAAGACTAAGTACGGTGATCTATAAATTTTCTTAAAATGACATGCAGTGTTTCCATTTGAAGAAAAAAAAAATCCATATCCAATGTTTGGAGTACATTTTTATTTGACAGATTTTATCTTACTGGCAATGTGATAAAAATGGTTATAGTATACATTACTTTACTTATTGGATTTCTTTTTAATTTATGGTAAAAAAAAAAAAAAAAAAAAGAACCAAAAATATTATTATCCAAAAATATTCATCTTTTTTATCATAATTAATGGAAAACTATTTTGCCATCACATAAACTGAATAATTCTTCTAAATGCTAATGGTCTGGAGATTTTAAGTGTTCCTTGTCATTCCTCTGGTTTAAAGTTTTCCCTGGAGATTGAATATGGGATCCAAATTTAAAAACAGAAATATTAAAACTCTTGTGTTAAAAGCTTTTCACCGTTTTAGCTGCTTCTTTTTGGCCATTTTTTTGGACAAAAGATTGACTTGATGCTTTATTTTTGGATATTGATGTGATATGTCTCTTTTTTTTCTTTTGCCTCATAAAAAGATACGAGTGATTTGGACATATTTGTCATTGAATGAACACTTGTTTTAAGCTCTGTTACAAAACGGGGTACTATAAGGAGGAATCTTAGTTAATTAAAGTCTTCTCAGCTTCTTTTGGTTCAGGTATAGACCATAATGCTTGCTTTCTGTTTTTTAGGCATTTTTAAACTCTTTTAGAAAGTATTGTCCCTTTGACTAATGAAGCTTGTGAATTTAATAAAGTAGCCTACATGAAATGCAATCTTAGTTTGTTTGTTTCTTTTTTCTTTTCTTTTCTTTTCCTTTTTTTTTTTTTTTTTTCCAACTGCCTGTGTGAAAACCTTATCCTGTGATGTCATAGACAAAATTTGGACATGAAATGACCACCCTTTATCAACAATCATACAAATGGGACTTTAATATGTCATGGAGACACATATGCAAAATCTAAAAATAGATACTACTAGTAATAAGGTTAAATATGGAGGCAAGGGTTTACAGACCATAGTGCAAAGGAGAAGAAGAAGAAGAAGAGAAGGAGCTTAATCCAAAGCAGGCATTTAGCTCTGTATTGTTTAGATTAAGGAAATGTCATAAAACAAACTCCATTGTTAGCTCACAATACTAGGGCTCGGTATTACAAGTACCCCAGACACACTGTTGTGCACTAAACTCATAAAATGGGATCTTCTACTGATTTTCTATGGAGCTGAAAGCTACAGATTTCCACGTGCAACTGATACTCAGCAGCCATTGGCTCGTCTGTGTTTGAGGGGCGGACCTCGAGAACAGGTCAGTTGTACCAACACCACCATGCTGAGCCAGTTTGTTGATGTTATGCCAGTAAATCCACTGAATGTTACCTTTCTGGCTGATAAGCATTCAACTAAAGAGATAAGTTCATGAAAGACCTGACTCTCTGAGAGCTCCTTTAAACGTACTGACATACTGATTGTGAAACTCAAGCAATCAACCCTTTTAAAATGCTCTGCAACCACATGAGCAACTTTATCAAGCAGTAAAAATCCTACCTGTAGTGGAGATGTCAAAACAGCAACAGACTTATGGAGACCAAGCAAACATGAAACTGGCACAAACATCTCCCCTTTGTTGTGGATTTTTTTATATCTACGATAGATAATGTAGATTCAAATGATCAGTTAGAGTTATGATGTGTCGTTTCTGTACAGCGGTGCTATTAAAATAGGGCCGGTGTGGAGTCAGTTTTTTAGGCTGTGAGTTTCATGGCTAATTTACATTCCAGGAGTGAGTGTGAGCATGGATGGTTATTTGATGTGCCTGGTTTTGTCTCTGTGACATACAGGCCACCCTGGCTCTCAACGTTTGGCTGCTGGACTAGGTTTCACCGCTACCAACATTAACAATATAAAGCTGGTAAAAAAAGGAAAAAAATATGTGGGTGGATGACGTTTCACGCCCAAGATGTCCCATGTCTTTTTGATAGGGATGAAGCAGCAGGATAGTTTCCACTCCTACAATAATTACTGTCTCATTGCAAGTGAGGATTTCTTTTTATCGAACAAAAAGAAATTTCTTTCTTTCTTTCTTTCTTTCTTTCTTTCTTTCTTTCTTTCTTTCTTTCTTTCTTTCTTTCTTTCTTTCTTTCTTTCTTTCTTTCTTTCTTTCTTTCTTTCTTTCTTTCTTTCTAAAATGGGTGTTTGTGATATTATTTAACAAAATCAAATTGATCATTTACAGAGAAAGTTATCTTTTTTTAATAACAAAAAGACAAAAAAGGGGTACTGATGGCATTGTCTGTTTCTATTAGGTCTTAAGGGCTGGCCTCAGGTAGGTGGGAGTGAGACTTCATTGTGCATGAGACATTGAGGCTGCTGTTAGCTGTAGTCTTGGAGACAAGCACAATAGTGGCAGACCTAAAGCATTTTTGGACACTTCACAGTAACAGGAAGGTGTTAAATATGTTACCGAACACTCATGTCAGCTTATCCACACAGTTCCTTAGCACTCTCCCTAGAATACCATCTGGGCAGGGGCCTTCCTGGCATTGACACTACACAGCACTTTTCTGACCTCCTCCTTGCTGACTGTGAGTGCTGGGCTGTCTGTGATTGGTGATGACGCAACCCCAATCTGTTTTTGAGGCGAATGAGGCAGGTGATTGGATTTGTGTAATCTTTATATTTTGTGAGATGCTGAATACCTTGCTATAGACAACTGGAATCCCCAGATGTCAAGCTGTCCTTCAATCTTTTGATTGTAGGCTGTTTTGCTTATTTGATCTATTTAGATTGGATCTGGCTGCAATGTAAACTTCTGGTTTTCAAGACCTAAAGACATCCATGGTTAATTAAGTGGAAATTTGTGATCTTTATGTTATTAGTCACATTTTTAATGCAGAAATAGATGCGGTAGAGTGTGCATGTCATCCTCAGCGCCTTGTTGTTCAGACAGATCTCAGTGGGTATGTTCAAAACTGTCCTGCAGTTGAGCTGTAGCTCTTTCAGGCCAAGTTCTTTACAGAGGACTGTCTGTATGCTGGTGTGAGTAAAATGGAGAAACGTGATCAGATGGATCAAGGTGAAGAATGTAGAGACTTCATATCCTCCGCTGATACTGCTGTACACCTGTTCCAGGGTATTGTCTCCCCTCGTTGGTCATGTGACATGGCTCAAATTAGTTTTGAGCGAAGATTCTGCAGTGCAAAACTATTCTGAGTTGAGCATTAACTTTTGGCACCTGCACATCCAAGGTAATAGACACTGCCATGAAGGCAACAAGCTTTTGAGCTTCTATGCATAGAAACGTATTCCATATGAATAGTTCTGTATTTTTGTGACAAATCCTTTTATGAAGAAATGTGGGCAGTGACATTGTCATTTTCCCTTTTTACACCTCTTATGCAAACTCAGAAGCTCCATGATGGCTTACTGCTGACATGCTGGCTGCAGCACAATTGATTTGTAATAGCAAATTGGGTTATGAGAAAAACTATATAAGCTCATTGGGATAAACCCTTGTGGGTTTTTTCATTATTGTTGGAGTGGTGTAATAATCAGACTCATGCCATTGTTCACCTTAACCATCCATCTGGCAAAGTTTCTCCGTCAAACAATACAAAAAAAGGAAACACAAGCAACCATATCACAATAGGTGTCCTTGACTCATAGATGCTTTTACTTCTTCTTATGACTCAACCCATATCTACGCCGCTCTCCATCTGGCCTGCTGGCTCCAGATGCAACTGCCAGACTATTTTCTGATTGGGCCATCTGGGCAACTCTCTGCTGGAACTCTATTGAAAGAAAATAGTGTTATTTCTTGTTAGATTGCTCTTTTTTTCATGTGCCACCTCCCAAAATTTGAACACATATTCAAAAGCATGGCACAGATGAATGGAAACTTGCTTCTTGGACAGAATGCTTGCTGACTTGTCCTGAAAAAAAAAAAAAAATGAGAGCAATATTATAGAGATTGATCTTGTTGTGCTAAAGGCTATATTTAGCAAGAGGTCATTTATTGAGGTTAATCCATGTAGGTAGGCTTTTCTTGGTACTGCTTCACTACTGTGAACTGCAAGGACCAGCATTTTACTTTTGGTGTAAAAAAACCCCATGACTGAGTGGTAATATTGCTCATGCAAAGCAGTTAAATACAGAATTGACTGATGGGGTACTGCATCGATTCAAATGTTCCCAGTCGCGTTGTTAATTTTATAAGCAAAACTGAAAGCACAAACACATTGATGAAAAGGTTTTCTTTTTTTTTTTTAACTTAATTTCCTGAACAATAAATTTCATCCATAACCTGTTATTGTTTTGTTTTTGTCCTCCATGAAAATTCAGTTAGAAACTGTGCGCAGATATGTCTGTCAAGTATTTAATAAATACTTTTTATTTTCTCTTCAAGTCATAAAACTTTGAAGCCACAGCATGGTGATAAAAAAAAAAAAAATATGACTCAACTGGAAATTATAGCTTTTGATTGATAATGCTTTTGATAACGCTGTTGTATTTTTTTTTTATTTTTTTTTTTTTACAGCTGAGCAATTTGGTAATATTGTTTTTATGAAGCATGTGGAAATGAAAATGCAACCTTTTTCAGTTCTACAGTAAGGGCATTAGAAAACAGCACAGAGCATACATAACATACATAGAAAAGAACATAAAAGCTAGAAAAACAGCATATGATGTAATAAATGGTGTTACTAAGCTGAAATGCAGAAGCAGACTCCATGAGAATCACCCTTAGCAGCAAAAATGTAAAGTAAGTGTTTTCTAGTTGATGTAAGTCTCTCACACATCATGATGTAAGTTTGACCAGGAACTGCACATTGACTGTGCCTTTGCATTGATTATTCACTAATCCACAAATATTAACTATATGAAGTGAGAAATATCGGTCCATGTACAGAACCCTGCAAAATCCCATGACTTACCTTGGTGTGGTTGGAAGATTCCTTGTTCACTTGAACAAACTGGAAACTATTGATTAGCTCAAACCGGACTAACGCAGTTGCTTTAATTTTAATAGCATGTTTACCTCTGTAATAAAAAGCTGTTATCAGTTGTATCAAATGGGGTGATAAGATCTAACAGGCAAACTACAGGCACAACTCTGTTATCTAAAAGTCTGTCGAAATTGTTGAAAAGTTTTACCCGTGCAATAATGTGATCTCAATTTTCACTCAAACTATTCAAATTGTGTAAATGTCCACATTCGTAATTTGGAACAGTTTTATTATAATTATAATAATACATTTCTGAAAAAAAAAAACTAAAATAAACAATTGACTGGATACAAATCTACTCTATAATTGGTTATATATAATTAACCAGGATACAGAGGACTCATGTTTTTTAAGCTTTAATTAAAACAGTTTTAAATTATTGTAGTGCATAGCCCCATAGCCCTTTTATCTGATTCAATATACAAATACCTCTTGGAAGCAATATGGAAATATTAACAAATTTTATAGCATGTTCTACAGTTTTGAGGTTTTAGGTGTTTTCTGGAGAACTGAGTCAAACTGTGAGCTCTGCTGTTTAGTGCAGACACATAAATATATAGAAGTTAGATTGGCCAGGGAATATTTCTGAGCTTTTTCAAGAATATCACCACGTTATTGAGCAAATAAGGTAAATAATAATAATTTTTCTCAGTATATATCTAACAAAACACACTGAAATTATTCTTCAATTTAATTATTCATCACTAGTTGGACAGGAGCAGCTGGGGGGTTAATGGCCTTGTTCAGGGGGTCTGCTCAGGGGCCCATAGTGGTTCACCTTTGTTGCCAACCCAGGGACTTGAACCTGGGTCCTCGAAACACAAGCTTTGCTATAATGTAAAACTTCAGGCAATAGCAGCTACTGGCTCAGCAAAATTAGTTACGGGTCTATGCCACATCACCTGGATTTTGTAAAAGCATGCTTTCTTTAATTTTCATAAACGGATGACTTTACAGTTACATAAGAAAATCCAATGAAAAAATTAGAATAATAATACAAAAATTAAATGTAATTTATTACAGGAGAGAGATGAAGCAAACTACCAAAGCCAAAAAAAAAAAAAAAAAAACTATTTGCAAACTGCAGTTTGCTGCCAACCAGCAAAAAATGCTTTTAAATAGTCTAAGTAAAATAAACAACGCCTTCAAGGCATTAACAAGAGCTATACTAGGAATTTGCAAACTGTGGCGGAATAAGCTTACTCAAACCCCACAAACTGAATCTGGAGGATCCCCTTATAACTTCCCACTGCTGGTGACCACAGGAAACCCAGCGATCCTGGGATAACAGCTGAGGGCTGTGTGGACAGCACAAGTGACAAGTCAGTAAAGGTGACAGGTGTGTCATTGGCCTGTTAGTTGATTTGATCCATCTTTTTCTCTTCTGTTATTATTCAAACAGTTTTGTTGGGCTTGTGTGACTGCCACCCTTCAATGTATATTTTGTCAAAATATAGGTTAACTTTGTGTAAAAAAGTGGTTATGTACTCAAGCTTTAAAACAAACCTTTAAAACAAACTTATTAAAATGGCATAGCCACGACAAAGAAAAATAAATATATAATTTTAACTGTTCCATTTATCCCGAACAGAGATGTTCCTGACACGCGCAAGAAAAAGGCAAGCTTTTGACCTTTACGCCAACAGTGTATGTACATTGAATTAAGGCTTTTATGGCTTGACAAACACGACTAACGCATGTAAGCCAGTGTTCCCCAGTTTCAATCCTCAAGGCCTGCTGCCTTGGATGTTTTAGATGTTTCCTGCTTCAACAAACCTGAATCAAATGCACTGGTCATTAACTGGCATATGCAGACCTTGATTACAAGCTGACTGTGAAACATTTGTTTGACTTACATGTGTGTTGGAGCAGAGAAACACCATAAACATACAGGGAACCAGTCCTCAAGGAGCAGAGTTGGGGAATGCTGCTGTAGGCCTACGTGTGCTTCAGAACATAAGTTCTCAGTAACTAGACATGGTGATGTACTTAAAGATGTCACAGAGACTCGTTTGTCAATGAGCTTTCATGGAGAAAGGTGTCTCATCATTGATTGGTGTGGCTATAAATGATGTTTTTACTATGTCATTGCTTCATTTACAATGAAAGCTCCAGTGCACAGTAGAGTTTTCCGTCATCACAGTAGAGTCATCAGTGGCAGCTGTGGATTAGCAGGTAAGGTTGTCCTCCAGCTGGGATCCCTGCAGTGTGATCCCCAGCCTTAATGCACGGTACAAGCTTCATCAGGGTGGGATTTCAGGAAGAAAAGAAGAAAAAAAAACACTTTGTAAATAAGAAAAGTGCCTTTTTAATAGTTTGAGTCAATTTATTATGTACGAAGTCAGCTGGCAGATCCTGGAAAACAGAAAACCAACTTGAAGTGGAATAAAGTTTAAACCTTCATCAGTTCTCATTAGGTTGTCATCCATGTCTGACCGTTCATAACTACGTCTTCACACACTCCCCGTGTTACGAATACATTACAAGTGATCATAGATGAATTTGTCCTTTTTTAAAAAAAAAAAAAGAACCTTTTGTTTTCATGCTTTAAAAATATAGTTTTGACAGAAAAGTGTACATTTTAATACATTTTAAAAAAAGGGAATAATGGCTGCGTTAAGTTTGAGTTTTTCTTAGAATGGGCATGCTATTTTATGTTTTAAATTATCTCAAGGGTTCAGTGTTGTAAAAATGAATTATTTACTCAAGATGCTATTATCAGCTTTAAAAGAGAGAGAGAACGAGAGATGGACGAGGTCTTGTTGTATTTCGATGCAAAGCAAACATGGAGCATCAAAGTACTGTGAACTCAACAACCTGCCGTGAGGTGGGGCTGCTTTGATCAGTCAGATTCTACCACAGAATAAATGTGCATTTATGAGAAAACACAGAAAACAACATCAGTTTTTCACGAGGGTGTTACTTATCATTCTAACTGACGTAAATGTGGACTTTTTTTTTTTTTGTCCTTATACAATATATTTGAGGTGATGAAATTATTCAGTGGCTTTGCTCTTCAATAGGCTGCTAAAATGGGAAAAAGGTTTACCTCAGGCAAATCCCTCAAATAATCTCTCAGCAGAATATTGGGCACTTGGAGCATAAACTCAAGATGTGCTGTCGTGTTAAGCACACTTGACCAGATAAGATTAGAATCTGGTGTTAAGCCAAGCCGAATGGTGCATGTGTGTGCTTGTGAATGTGTGTTTCTGTGCCAGGGACAGATGGCAACAATACACCTTTTCAAAAAGAAGATTGGTGAAGGTAGCAGAAGGCAACAGCTCTGTGCATAACAGGGAGAATCAGCATGATAAAAGGGAGAAAAAGGTATGAGGAGGGAATAGCACGGAAACCAATCCACAGTGAAGGATAGGCAGAGATGCCTTCAATGTAGAAGAGGTTATTCTAAATGATTTCTTTTTACAGCGTTTTTGCTTTTTCAGGCATGCCAGACGTGACTGTAGCATGATTATGAAGTTAACCCATTCATGTACAAAACAACACGTCTCCCCTTTATGTATGTTAAATTATTTGTTATACTATACTACTGTGAACAATTTATCCTTCAATCATACACACTATTACATCTCAGTTGGGTCTGAGTAATTTCTTCAGCCTTAGCTGTAGAAAATAGCATATTTTCACAGTTATTCCTAATCATGAAACCACAATGTGGTCCTGTTTATGATCTGAAGAAATTGGAATTTCCTTGGCTGATGAATTGTGTCCTTCACCTGACACTGTGAGCAAATTGGAAAACAAACTGAAAATACAGATGGGAAAAAAGGAGACTGGAATCAATTTAGATATGACTGACCTGACTATTATAGTCAAGATGTCTGTGATACACATCTTTGCTTTTGTCAAATTTTTCAGAAATGCAAAGAAATAATGCTGTTGCTACTTTTTGAAACAGCAGCGGAATAAACTATCATTTTAGATATGTGGATTAGCGAGGTCTCTCCGGGTTAACGTTTTCTCAAACAAAAACAAAAGTGTTCTAGTGACACAAAGGTGGTTCTCTTTTAATCTGCTATGGTCATCAAGGCAACTTTGAATGCACTCCTAACTTGTTTTGCTGCAGGTGTTGGAATACATAGTTTGTAAAATCCTTCATTGATTCTTTTTTATAATCACATCCCAGATCAAATCATGCTAAAGCAGCTTTTAAATATCAGGTAGAGGTATTCAGTGTTGATTCTTACATTGTTACCAAATTGAAAGTACTTGGTAGATGTTGAATAAACATCAAATTGAATGACTTTAAAATTTCAATAATTCAACCTTCATCTTCAAAGTAAGTCAGTGCAATTACAATGTAATCTTATTTGCCAAGTTTAACAAAAACACAATTTTATTCTTTGTCGGCACTGACTCTTTTTGTCCAATGTGGATTTTAAAGTGAACCAAAATAAATAAAGTTTAAAGTGAATAAATAAATCACCTCCTTAAGTCGAATGGTTGCTGAATTAAACTGTGTGACGATCCTGCTGTTAAACAAACTGCAGGCTGTCTATGGGTTGCATTAAGGGACAAATTAAATGTGTTTTTATACTTTTTCCTGATCCACTGACATCTGTTCTAAACTGCTAAAATTCACTAAATGGTGTAAGGCAGATGAAAAAGTCAAAAGGCCTCTTTCATTTTCCATACCTACTTTAATGCCTGTCGGGTTACAGGGATAGCCTATCCTGGCCACATGTGAGACCAGTGAGACCAGTAGTACACCTTGGACAGATTGCCAGCCCATCACAGTATCAGAAGATTAATGAATTTCAAAAAACTTAAACGTTTATGGGACATCATCAGAAAAATATGTTTGTTTTCTTTTGAGAATCATGTTAAAGGTTTACAACATTTTACCACATTAACCACAGCACTGATGCTGCTGATGCTTGTTTTACACCATGGAAACTGGCAACTAATGAGTAGTATGCCCATGTTGTTTAGTTGATATATATAGTTATTACAGCTTTCATATTTTTCCCCATTCACATATCCCACTCTTCCAAATGAAATGTTGAATTCAATTCCATGTCTTTGCAAAAATGTCTTACTCAGCACAGGTTAAGGTTTCTCATGGTCAACCATCTTAAAAAAAAAACATTTTCTGAAATGTGTTTGGAAAATCGTGTGGCTTTATTATATAATCATATCTCATTTAGCTGTCAACCTCTTTCGATTTTTCAATGGCCAAAAATCAGCCAGATAACCGGCCAGGCAAAGATGTTAACATCATGGCGTGCAGTTGTTCTCAGCCCCGTTATTGGCAGGTACATTCTCACTTCATTTAGATCCCTGGTCTATAAGTAAAAGATACCATCTGGGGAAGCTCTGAGTTAAGCCTGAAAGGAGAGTTTCTATTTCAAATAGAAATATAACCTTCTGTTTAAGATTTTGTGGCGCTAGTGGCCTTTATTGGCAAAGTCGGTGAGCAGGAAGCAGGTAGAGAGAGAGGAGGAAGACACGCGGCGACACCCTAAGCATTAATACAACTGAGGATGGACCATGCATTGCTCTCGCCACAGTTTTATTTTTTAACCATTACTTTATACAATGTGTTTTTAATGTGTTTTATGCTTTTTTTTTATGTCAGCTGTGTTATAAAATTCGATGGAAGTGAAAAGAAAATACTGTAAAGGTCAGAGGAAATTTTAAAATAGGCTCTATAACTTTACCACAAATATGAAGTTGTAAACAGCAGGTTCTTGCTGAAACCATCTTCAAACGACATTGCGTTTCACAAGAACAAAGTTATAACTTTATTTTTACTCCCTTCTTGTTGCTGCAAAATGCATTCTGGGATCATTTGCCCTCTCAAGTCTGCTCAAGTCTCCACTGGATGCATCCTCGATAAAACGCTAGGACAAATTCAGGGATTTCTACTGTCCTTGGCCAGACGCAGACTTGAGAGTTGGAACAGTACTTTGCAGATGATGGCATTTCACAAGTACACAAGAACACAAGTACATAGGGGGAAAGAAGTGCATATTGAGAAACTGCCAGCATTTTAAAGTAAAGGAGGAAATAACAGGAAGCATAAGATATGGAAAACCAAAAAGACAAGGTCAACATTAAAACAAGGAGACAATTAAAGTCATGGATTGGGACATTTTCTTATTGTTTTTATGCACTCTCAAGATTTCTTTGTGAATTTGCTTAGCAGATTCTTAACATCAAACAAAAAAGTCATTATTTTGCACACCTCTATAGTGCAAATAAGGTAGATGTTTCAAGAAAAGATTAGAATTGGATGACATTTTTGGACCAACACATAAGTGCCACCCTAAATTCATCTCCGAACATGTTCTATAACCATGAAATCCTACAGTCTATTTCTTTCCACCAAACACTGGTTCAGAGTGAAATGCAGTCATGGCTTGGAAATACATGGAGTGACATGAAATCCCAATATCTCACACACTATCGATTTTAAGACCGAAAACCAATGTGGATGATCTGTCTTCAAGTAACAAACCCCAGCTAATAATTGCACATGTCTATGAAGAATGAGTCTAACATGTTTTATTTCTTTTGATCTGCACTTTGATTCAGGGAACACAGACAAATTTCTCTTAAAGCTTAAAACAACCTGTCTGTCATGACGTTAATAATCAAAACCCAGTGTTGCTTCAGTGCAGGAAGCTGGGAAGGGTGCTTAACTCCCCAGAGACTGCATCTGGTTCTGGTTCATACCTTTTAGCTCATTAGAGCAATTAAACTTGTTGAAATACAAATCTTAAACAAGTGTTCTGCTTTTGCTTTTGCATGCACTAATTATGTTTACTGGAATACCATTATGGAAATATCTCCTCTGCATACCCTAATGCTGGATGGCAGTTGTAATGCTCCGGCAAAATAAGTCTCTCGGTAAACTTCTTGACCAGGGGATCCCAGAGACATCTGGAGTCCACTTGGTAATCGTGTGTATCCAGGCATGTTTAGTCATGATTTGTACCCCCCCCCAACCACCCCACCCCCCACACACACACACACACAGACGTACCAGTATGCATGCATGCAAACACATGCACACACTTGCATGTGTGAGTACAGGAACTACTTATTAAACAAGAAGAAAAACAGTTGCTTGTTTGATTAACATTAATTCAAATTCTTCCGCTCAGCTAAATAACTAAAGCTATGGCCACACAGTTTTCTTGTCTCCCTCAATTTGAATCTCAATGCTCATTCCTTTCCACTCGACAGCATCTTTAATAAAGGCTGCTGCTTGTCGGCGAGGGTGTCTTGTCTCAAGTGAGATGGCTAATAAAGCAGAGATGTTCTGGCCACATCCAGAGGCTTTGAGAGGGAGGGGAATGAAGACTATTATTCAGTCAAGAAAAACAAGGGGCTTTGCATACAAACAGCAGTGTGGGGAAGCAGCGGTGAAGTTTCTTCCTGTTCTTTTTTAATGTGTTTTTCTCTTGCAGAGTCTAATAACTTCCCTGGACCCAGACAGCTTCACATTAATTGGCCAAAGATGCAATGCCAAGGCTATTCTACTCAGGTCCTCTGGTGCTGCCACCGACAACTCAATATAGACCTTGGAACTTTTTCCGTATTCTCTCTGTTTGACTCTCCCCCTCTCTCTCCTCTTCGTTATCTACCCTCTTTCTTCCTCTCCTTTGTGTCAGCATAACACCCCAGTCCGTGTCTTTCTTATTCACAAGCGTGTCGTCCTAGGCTCTTCTTCCTCCCTTTTTCTCCATCCCACATTGATTCCTCTTTGCCTCTTGATGTCTGTTCACTCATCTTGGTCTCCCCTTTTTCTTTTTCCAATGAGTATCTCTCTTTCGCTTTCCCTCTCAGTCAGGAGCATATTAAGCAGGGGCTTAGCAGCAAGCCAAAGCTCATTTAGATCAGGGCCCAGTGAGACTCATAGAGTGCAGCTCAGCAGGACACCAGGATGAGAGGCACCCAGAGGACCTCTTCTCT
The DNA here is from genome assembly GCA_014839995.1 of Xenentodon cancila. Taxonomy (NCBI): domain Eukaryota; kingdom Metazoa; phylum Chordata; class Actinopteri; order Beloniformes; family Belonidae; genus Xenentodon; species Xenentodon cancila. The sequence continues at coordinate 22,280,836 of CM026197.1, forward strand.
CCCTCTTGTGTTCCTCCGAGAAAGTTGGAAGAGCAAAGGCTTTTGCCCTTTTATGTCAAAGGTTGTCAGACACCATCCACGTTAGATAAAATCCCTTTTGTTGCACTCTACCCACCAATACTCTTAAGATTTGTGGTGGGGAAATTTTGAAAACAAAGTGGCATTGCTTTTTATCTCTGGCACCCTGCTGTGCTGTGGTAAGTTACTGAACCAACGAGTCGTCAAATGCTACCCAGTGGGACATTTTTCTTCTTCCATTATTTCATTTCTGATCTTCAGTCTGATGGTCCAAACCTCCTGCCGCAATTATTATGGATATAATTTGCAATATGCTAGACTGCATGTTACATGGAGAGAACACATTGCATATTTCTGTAGTTGACTTTAGTTAGTTTGCAGGTTCGAAGAAGAAAAAAGATGGTGTAAAATGCTGTAAAAAGTCTTTTGGCGTGGTTTTTGGGTTAACATGTTTTTACTGCTGAACCAATAAGTCATTCCCCAGCATTCCTACTCCATTCAAGCTATTTTGGATTTCTTTTCATGATACTGGCTTGGTTGTGCCTCTGACAGCTCCATGATTTGTTTCTCTGATTGGTGGAAAGCCTATCCAATGGTACCCCAATTTGTTTTGTTTTTTTGCATCTATTTGCATTATTCCATGGATATCAATGTCAAATCCATGAGAAAATGCCTTAGGATGGCTTCCAAGGCTAATTTTCTACATAATCCGAAGAAATTATTGACTTCACATTTTACTGCAACGTAAGAAGTTACTGTTAGTTTCAATATTTGAAAGTTATGACATTGTCAAAAATGGAAAATTAATCTACTTCCAAACAAACAAATAGACGTTATCACAGAACAGCTGTATTTTTATTCCATAGCTAAAATTTTGTTTTAAACTAAAGCAAGTTAAACCTAAACATGATGTGATTGTCTCTGCAGACCTGCCCCACTGAAGGTCGCAGCGAGGAAATAATATCCTCTCTAGCTGCCCTTTTGCCAGACTTTGAATGATACCTCTGAGGATGTCTGGGCTGCTCAATTTGTGAATGCCTTTAAGGTTTCCAGAATTCTCAGAACAGATGAATAGTGGATTTGTTCTCAAATTCACTCATTCCTCTTAATATCGTTTCTATGTTGTCCACCATAATTGAAGCCTAACTGCTTTAAAAGCAGAAAATTGCACATTCTTAATATGCCTGTAAACCCCCTTAATTTAAGGCAAATAAACTCAGCTGATATTTGGGTTGAATGGACCTTTTTCTCAGCATAATGTTTGTGCGGAGACAGCAATCATGCCCATCGTTCACCCGTCAACTGCGTTGCAGGACAAATAGATCCTCGTCATACTTATCAGCACGTGGATTCCAGAGACAAAATCTGCCAACATACTACAATTCAAACATCAGTCTGTTCTGCAGAAATAACAGAAATATGAATAATATATGCAAATGCATATTTTCAACTTTTTTTATTTCATTTGAAATAGCAGTCCAGTTGAGTACATGATACGTTGTGCATCTCCCCTGCAGTGAGCCTCTATCGTAAAATATTGAGGGGGTTGACAGCTCATTCTCCTTAAAATGTAAAATACATAAACATGTCACTTGAAGTCAGCACTTGCTCAAAGTTGAGCATCCCCGTGGAGAACAGAATAATTCAGTCCATCTATTTCAAGTATTTCAGCACTTAGCCTAGTCACAAGCCTGAGCAAAGACAGGCGCAGCGCAGAAAGACAGCTATCGATCAGAGCCAGGCTGTCAGACGTTTGAGGGAGAGGTTCCCTGGAAAGTGCTGCTAACAAGCTCTGCTTTCCTCCCAGTGCATCCTTTGATTCATTGACATCAGGGAGACGTAGATGTTCTTTGATAAACGTGTAGTTAAGTGTCACAATCAATGAAAACAGAAGCAGCCCTCTTTTCTTCGTGACCACTCCTATCACACGTACACTCCCCCCTTCACAGAGCCAAATTGTTTTCAGAGTGGAAGCTATCGAGACACAAGTGTATTGACATCTAATCAAACATCCTAACATGCGGCTTGTGTATTAACTAGAATCTGAAAGTAGAATCCTCGCCTTGTTAGTTTCACGCCTCAGAAGAATGCAGTTGTTTCAGATGAAGGAGGAAAAGGGAGGGATGGAAAAAAGAAAAAGAATAATAAAACATGAGAGAGCTCATAGTAACGTGTGTGCTTATATTTAAAAAGAAAAATGTGCTTTAGTTGCCGAGTGAACGATATGCTCATTTATTTATTTAACTTATTTTTCCGGATTCTGTCTCGTTATTCTTGGATGACACCAGCCAATGGAACCATGTAGGTTATGAACATATTCAGCATAGTTTCATGCAGCAGCACAGGGGGCAGTGCACGAACCCTCTAGAGGGTTTGTTTGGACGTGTTTGGGATTATTACAGTTATACACCTGTTATTATCAAATAATTCATGATCCGGAATGCTGCAGTGTTAAGTCTAACGTGTTATGTATGAAATACATTCCATCTTTTATTGTGTTTAGTTGCCTTCACCTTCAACAGACATATAAATTCAACCGAGTTGTACACTCGGTTAGACTAGTGGTTCACTGTGATGCTCCATTGGGGACATGGATGTGTCAGGGAGGAGGACAGACCTCTAATTAGTTCCAGTCTTTCTCTTGGGAAGGGAGGGGCCCTGCGATGCTGTCCCTGCTTCCTAATGAGCGCACTGGAGACCACCGAGACAAACTCTTACTCACTACACACAGCGGTATTTCTTCCTATAGTACACTTAACGCATCTCAAACTGTTTGTCCCTAAAGGTCCACCTACCCCCCCCCTCCGCTATGTTATTCGCTCTCTTTTTCCCTTAGATTTTATATTCTACCACTCTGGCAGCATGGCACATCACTTTCCAGCAACAACAAACACTTTTAACCAGAGGCCTTTTCACAGGAGACCGCACCAAAAAAAAATCACTGCCCAAGTATTGGAGACAATTACACTATACAATGCCTCATTATTGCTCCGGTGTGCCAAGCAAAGAAGCATCAATAGACAGCTCCTTAAGCTTCCTGGCAAAGGAGGTTTTTATCCGAAGCAATAAGACCACTGAAGATAATAAATTACTTGAGTGTCTGAGCATAGGACAGCAGGCGATTATTTTCCCAGTTTTGAGGAGAGCAGGATCATCATCTGTTGACTTGCACAGGGGAGGAAGTCTGAAGATCCATGCAAGAGATAGCTTAGTGTTATGTTGGGGTTTGATTAAAGAATCCTCTCATTAAAAGGTTCCCTCCAGTTACTAATCAAAGCAGAGTCGATATCTGGGAATTAGCTCACCAAACACTCTTACCCTGCTGTTTTTGCTCTCTCTCTCTCTCTCTCTCTCTCACTCTCTCTCTCTCTCTCTCTCTCTCGCTCTCTCTTACTTTTTGCTTACTGTCACTTTTTCTGCCCTCATTTCCTTCTCCTTTCATGCCCAACTCTCACTTCATTTAATCACTCCTTTAATTTAAGTCACCGTGCTCGCTCGCACCCCGTCTTTATTTTTCTGCTGCTGACACTTGTCACTTTGTCTACCTCTTTCTCTGCCCATCAAATCTGGCAGCGGTTTGTTTATTGCTGGGAAAGCAAGCAAAGAACGGGCAGTGCAAGCAGAACCAGACATGGGAGATACAGTTTCATTAAAACTAATCATTTTTCAAGGGAATCTGTTAATCTTCTCTTCGGCCTAGTCCGCGTAGGTGGCTTCATTTAGCACTCATTTTTACAAAGTCTTGACACGGAGGCCACACAAACAGCATAATATTCTTAATGGCTGATTTTCAAGAGCTTTAGTTTTACTTAAGAGAGATCTTATACACCGAACATGAAACTGAAACAGCATTTGGCTTCCAGCTGTGTGAAAGCTGGGTGAAATTTACAGGAGGCCTCAGCCTTTTTTCTGTAAACAGAGTGGTTCTTAAACTGGGACATTCAACATTTCATGGTAAAATATTAGTTTCTGTTTAGTGTTAAACGATAATTGACTGCTTTAAGTAGGCGCCGTCTAGCTCTTGGAGTTTCCCGGCTCTACTAGTAAAAACCGGACAGACCAGCTTGACGTCTCTTGCGATAAATGTAGATCACCTTACGGCTCAATGTGGATCGTCAACGGCGATGCAGCGAGATCACAGCGCTAAGCAGACATGATGGCAGAGGCAGCTATGAGACTCCAGGATGTCATGACGAGACCAAACACAAGGACATCTTAGACACTGTCGTGCACGAAAAAAAGTTCCTTTGTGCTGCTTTAAAGACGTAGCTAGAAAAATGCAACTAGATGATTGATACTGTGATAGCAGTCGCCAAACAAAGTACTTCCGTTTTCTTTTGAGGCGTGTCGGTTTGTTATACGCAGTGCTGGCGGGTCGTCTGGATCGTGTTAAAAACAGTGGTTTTCTGAATATTTGCATACTGTTGCAAGGCGTCGCCTGGCTGTAATTACATGAGTATCCTTCACATAGTTTGGTTTGTGTTTAAGTTGAACAACAATTCATTTTCTTCCACACAGAAGCTTCTGTCAAAATGAGAAAATACAGCATTTAAAAAAAAAATGAAATGGCAGCACACCTGTGACTCTTTTTATACTTTATCTATACCAATCTGTCATTTATTCCCTGACCTTTTTCATGTATTCAACAGAACATTTTTAAAGGTTTCCACAAAAATCCATTCACTCTTTTTTTTTCTTTTTTTTTGTATGTTCACGTCTTTCACTTACCATACACCACAGGGCAGCAGAGCTCCCACAAGAGCCCCTGTCGTTGCTGCTGTTTTTATTCGCTTTATATGAATGTTGGGCTCACTCTGAGTGAGCCTGTGTGAGTGGGATAGAGTGGCGTCAACAAAGAGACTCTGTGTCTGTCGACTGATCTCTGCATCCTTTTGTGTTGACACTGCTTACATGAGCTGTGTATAAAGCTACAAAGGTTTTCTGTTTCACACTCTGTTGGCTAATTGCATCAAAGCATTTGTAGTCTGTTGTCTCAGCCCCTGTGTTTGTGCAAGCATCAAAAGGAGAGAGCTTCAGCATGTGGAGGCTGTGCCAGATATCATCTATCCAGCATGGAGGGACGCAAGAATGCAGAAACCAGGACAGTGTGACAGTGGCATTTGTTTGCCTCTTCCTGCGCAAGGAGCACATGACAGGAAATTTAAAAAGTCAACATCACTCTTCAATCTGCGAATAATGAAATGAATTTTATGCTGCGGTTTCCCTAAAATAAAGGGAGATGGGAGCTGTGAAAGCTGCAGAGACGCCAACAAAAAAAAGAAAAAACAAACATGAAAGAGACATTTTAATATCTGAGACTTTTCCCCAGTTTGTGCTTGAGAGACACGGTATGAAAAGAGTGCAGCCACACTGAAACATGGAGGACACGGAGTGTGTCTGTGTGTGTTTCTGTACCCCTCAGCATGATGACAGGCTCACATCCTGCGTGTCCACATGACCGTGCGTAGAAGGTGTACATCCAGATGCCGTATACTTCACCGCGCGCTGCGTATGTATGTGTGCGCGCGAGTGTTTGACAGCAGGGTGGGCTACACAGAGCAGGGTGCTGTTGGAGCTAAAACGCTGGCCGTGCCTGTTCATTCAACCATGTGACATGATTTATGGGTGAGACACAGAGCGTAAATGTCCTGCCTGTGACCAGCAGACCAAACAACAGACTGAACCTGAATATGAGCAAAACTGATTATATAGTGTCTTTTCCAACTATTCTGCCCTTTCTCATACTTGTTTTCTCTCCTTTCTCTCCCTGTCTCTGTTGCCTCGTTTATTTATCTGTGTGCCTTCTCTCCTCTTTTCACCCCTAAAGAGAAGAACCTTGGCCAGATGCCCCCCAACCCCCAGCCACGCTTTCCCCATAGTTTGATATACTGCCCTCAACTTGTCAAGAAATGAAAAATCAAGGCAAGAATAAGTAATGAGAGATGGATCACATGTGGAAGTGCAGTGTAAAAAGATTTCATGCACTCTGTGCTCTGCACAGTTTTGCTCTGTCTTATGAAATGCTCATTAAGTTTCCATTTTTGGGAGGCCGGTCTTCTATTACAGGATCCAAACAGCTTCAAAGAAGGGAATAAGGAAATATTACATTAGTCACGACATTTTCAAAAGAAAGTCATGCAAAGCAGCCTAACTGCTTTTTGATTTTGTCATGAAATGTTTGTTAGAATTCAGATTTCTTTTGTTGTTGTTGTTGTTGTTGTTTTACTCTTAGAAAAGTAATTTTCCTTTTTATCTGCGTCCTCCTGTTATCAAATAATGTTTTCCTCTCATCACACTGTGGATATCAAGAAATTTGCTTGGAAGAGATTGTCAGAGAAATTCAACCCAAAATGTGTGTGCTTCAGTCAGAGCCAGCGTCGGATGATAAGTCTGTGCACCAAAGCAGGAAGCAAATTGTTGTATTAAGTTTAATCTTTGTGTACTGTGAGGATGATTTCAAGTTTCTGTTGTCAGCATTAGACATGGATTTGCTTTTTAACTCCATGTTTCCCAGTGTATGTATTCCTTAACCTTCAGAAAAAGAATTGGCTGGCGAAAAAACCTTCCGGTCAGAGTGCATGTATACACGAGCAAAGTGTTTAAGAAGTCATTCTATCATGAAGTACCTCGATGATCCTTGGAAATGCAATACCTGTACCCTCTGGATTCATGACCAGGGCATCGTGGAGATGCAGAGGAGGGTGGGTAAATTCTGAAGGCATCATATGTTCCTCTGAAGTATCATGTTTCTGCATTAAAGTTACCATCACAGAAGCACAAAAAAACTATGCAAAGGACAGCCCATACCATGTGGGACCCCAGCTTTTGTGTGTGATGATGACAACAGTATGGATGTTCCTTTTTTTAGGTTTAGGTTTGCATTGCATGGTATCATTTTCTTTCTAAAAAGATCTGGAAGTCTCCCTATTTGACGGTCCAACCTAGATGCCTCCGAGCCCAAAGATGTAAATACTGCCTCTGGACAGGGTTAACTGTTCTCACAGTATGTGCAATTTGTAAATGCGACTCCAGACTATTTATTATGAGCGTTGTGTGCTGTAAAAATGTAATGCCTCATGAGGATTTCTTACCCCTTTTCTCTATATTAAGCTTAAGAAATTGACTTGGCTTTAATACCAAATGAAGCATTTTGTTTTATACGCATGTGCTGTTACAAATAGTACATATAAATACTATAACATAACTGCATATACCATCAGGAACAGGTATGGCCCAATACCTTCAACTACCTCCTGACCTGAGAACATACCCTGCAAGCTGAGCATAGCGTAGGTATGATTTTAGGAGATTTGATGTAACTACTTGGTGGTATGGCTGCATGGTTAACGTAATTTAATAATTGAAATACTAACCTCCACCTGAAGTTGAAGGTCTCAAAATCTGAACTTTGAAAACAAGTACAAAAAAATAAAAACAGTAGATTACTCTATTTTTATTCTTCCCCGAGGTCACAAAAGTTACCTTCCAGCTCAAAGTTTTACCTCTATACGCCAACAAACTTTGACCTTCAACAAAAAAATAAATGAAAAGCAAGGATTGTTTTAGGAATAAAGTTAGATGGGCTATAAGAATAGAGGCTTGCTGACGGCAGTGCAAAAGGTATGAAGCAGATTCAGATTGAGAAGGACAGGAAGAGGTGAGAAATAAAGGACACGAAAGCAGATTAAAACAGAGGTGAATGTCAGCGTTCATGTGTCCAGGTGTTGAAATGATTAGGAGTGGCAGATTGTGTGTGCAAATTACTGGTCGGCATGTTAAATATTAATGAAGCAGACAGAGGCAAGTCGGGCTGTAAAATGGAGAGATGGACACTGAGAGAAAATTGAAAGGGACAGACTGTCTCCTCTGATGGATAATGACAGCCCCAAGTCTCAGATTAAAGCCTGGCACACTGCTTCAATAATGTTAGAACCTCTGTAAGGCTTTTGTCAATGACTGCAAACAGAGAGCAAGGACGGGAAACATACTGAAAAATAAACTTTGATCAGTGAAATCAAATATTTGTGAACTATAATGAAGAGGCACTGGCTGCAACATCTCAGATGATGCACCGTAGTCTCAAACCAAAACGGAGCATGCGTTGCTGAATTCATGTCCGATTTATGGTGAACAAATGAAAACTCCGGCGCCTAACAGGCAATGAAGGTGTTCATTAAATATAAAGGGGGAATAAAAGCATTGATTTACCTGTTGAATGAGAGATTTTTTTTTTTTTATTCTATAAACATTTTTGTAGATCTTTATGACCTAGAGGAAATTCAATGTATAGCAACTAATAACAAGCGTTGTACTGAAACAATGATTCACACAGAGCATCAAAAATATTGTTTGAAAGTGTTGTTTACTTATACTTGCTGTGAGTTATTTAAAAAATTTCTTGAGGGGAATGCAGATTCTTGTAAATCTCTTTGATTATATCCTGAATACAGAAAGACCTTTTCAATCATTTCTCCATTTGTATGATGTGTCTTACAGAGTTACTGATGCAATAAGGCAACTGTTTCTTCAGTCCTCGCAGGAGCACAGTGGCACATATAGGAATGTGAAACTAGAGCGGTGAGTTCCTGCTGGCAGGGAAACCTCCTGGTTTGGGGGAGAAGCATCTGGACAATACTTTCCCAGTGGTTCACACACTGGCAGCTCACATGCTGGAGTCCCCACTGTGCCTGTAGATGGAATTCCCAGCAGAGCGTCTCTCCCTGTCCAGAATATCACATCACTACGCCAACCGGGGCCAGCTCACGTCTGAAGATGCAACATACGCAAACTTGGAACAACAAAAATACACACAGAAAATTCAGTAGACTATGCTCTGGTTATGTAAAATAATCTGCATGTGTGTGTGTGCGTGAAAAGGAGTAAATAAATTACATTTTCCCAGCAGCAAATTAAAGTTAAATTCAAGCATGCTCCAGACAACACTGCCAGGTACTTAAGTTTAAGCATATTTTTCCTGTCTTATTTATGCTTCCTGTGACTGTGTGCTTCAGTATAGATGTAAGGGAGATGCGGCGAAAGCAGGCAGCATTAGGTCCAACAAAACAGAGTAGCACGGAGACAGTTAGATAGAATGAGGACAGCTTGGTCCAGACCAGGAGGAGAGCTGCAGCAGCAGCTGTTCCTGTTACCCTGCTCTCTCTGAGGCTGTATACCATCACAGCATGGCTGCATACCCAGGGAATAAAACAGAAAAAAAAAAAGCCACTTAAAACAAAGCCCAATCACCATGCTGCAGCATTAATAGGCTTCTCTCAGGTGTGTACTCTATTAAGTCTACCATCTGTACGCAGATCTATAGCTGTGTGCTTCTTGTGTTTGACTAGAGATTCCACAAACTAGGTTACACTAAATCTATCACTTATTTGCTGTTTACTTTTATTTATCTGTTTATTTACATCCACCTTCTTGGTTCATGTCCATGTTGTATTGCAAATCACTTGTGCAAAACAGTTTAGCAGCAGAATTTGTGCGTGTGTATGTGGTTTGTCCTTCGGCACACACAGTTTAAATAGTGTGTTATTGCATTTAAGTTTACTTCATCCAATACCAACTTCTTTAATCCGCTCCTAAAGTAACACAACAAGCGACGTAGTACAACAAGAAAAATCCACCAGACTTACATTCTTTGCGTCTACTTTCTGGATGTTTAGAAAATACAAGACAGTTCATTCAACGGCTAAGACACATTGTAATGATTCGTTATAAATTATTAATGCTTGATTATAAATGCATCGTTAAATGTTGAAGTGAAGTGATTCCAAAGTTCTTGTTCATGCAGAAACTTTGCCTTTTTCTCTGTGGACGTCAGGAGACTGAAAATACACAAATGCTGACATGTAACAACACGAAACAACATGAAACAACATGAAAGCACATTAATGTCTTCTTCATTGTCAGTGATGCTCTGTATCATATAAAAAAAAGTAGTTTGTGGTCTTGTGTTTATTCACTTTTAAACAAATGGCTTTGATGTATTATAGCCTTCTGTACATTTCCGTCATCTCTAACGAATGGACGTACGCTTTGCAAGTTACTCAAGATCAGGCCGAGGGGGCAGAGTGGAGGGAAATGGAAATATTAAATATAGATGGTTGTTGCTGACAGCAGAGTGGGAAAGAAATAAACTTTTCACCATTGCAGTGCCCTGTCAACACTATATGCCCCCATCCTTATTATCAAGAGGACCTGTGTCAGCGCTGTCAGAACACTTGAAGTGTCTCGCTGTCTGTGGAAATCTGTTAAGCTGTTGATCCAACGTTCTCTCTTTTGCATTTTCTTTTCCTTTTTTTTTTTTTTTTTTTTCTTTTTTGCATTTTCATAGATTTCTGATGTGGAAACCTGGCAATAACATTTATAGTTGCATTGCGAGCTAGCTTTTAAGCAGCAAATTATAACTACTACACAATCTAAATCACATCAAAAGCATTTGTAATTGTGCCGGGTCACATTCAGGTCAGTCAGCTGACAAGCGCTGTAATATTTTGGCTATTTTAACAAGCCTTGTCAAGAAATTATTCCCCCCCCTCTGTTTTTTCTTCTCTATACCTGTGTGAGATGCTACAAATATCAAATTGACAAATACAAATCTGCTGCCAGTCAGCCACTGTGATGGGGAAAGCTTCGTATAACTAACTAAGGCAAACAGTCACTTGTCAGCAGGGCTTCCATTATATGAAAAGATGCAAGAGTGGTGAAAATCATGTTCACAAACCCTGCATTTTAGCTGCTAATTCGGTAAGTTGTCCTCTTATTGTCAGAAAGTCACTGACATTTCTGAAACTTTTGCAGACCAAGGGTTTTTTTATTATATTTACAGTTCTTTGGCACAGCAATTACCTGCTATTGCTGCATAGCACATTTGCTACATGGTGTGTAAAGAGCTGAAGAGCTTAAAGGAACTCATCAAGTTTGCTTCTTTGCCTCAATTAAGATTAAAGTACAATGAACCAAGCACTAACCTTTCTCCAGTGAGGAAACGTATTCCTCATTTCGAGTTCCATTTGTAGGAGATCCTCTTTTGAAACTGCTTCTGGAGAGTATTATGTTTATGTACAGATTTTTTAAGCACTTTTCTAAGGATGATTTACATTTGTCAGCTCTTTTAAGAGCCCTCTGGGAAATAAAAATCGATTGTGAACTGCCACTTCCCTCAATCATAGTTGTTTTTATAAACACAAACAGGCTAATTAAGTTCAAAGTGATGCATGCTTCCATTATTCGAAGGTCATATTACATAAATTTTACTCCTCCGTGTTTCCAGTCTGTGATTAAAGCAAATGGCTGAACTAGATGAAGTTATTTTCAGTGTCCACTAATTTAAATACTCTACTCAAATACAGTTTTGTGGGGGTTTTTTTGTTTGTTTTGTTTTGTTTAAGGCAAACCCCTAGGTATTAATAAGTGTTTTTAAATGTTGTTTTCAGTTAAAAAGACATAAACATTTTCATTCTAGTGCCTGTATTCACAAAATGTACATAATACTCTGATTTATTTGCAGGCTGACAGTTGTCATGTAGAACAGAGTCGTGTTTTCAGTCTCAATAACTTATGGAATGAGAACATGAATCACAACAAAAGGAATTTGGCTTCTACTTAAAAGATAAAAGCCATTATTCCAGTGGTTACCCACACTGTGATACTACAATAGTTCCCTTTCATATCACAAGCAGCGCTGTGGGAGAAATTTCCCAAGAAAAACCCATTTGTAACACAATTGTATAAATTATAAATGATGAGGAGAAGCGAGAGGCACTGAAGCAGGCAGATATTCAACCTTTTTAAGCGTCATTTCACTGAGATCAACGTGAATAGAAAGTGGTACCAGGTGACTTGAAATGGGAATTGGACAGGTCCATGCATACTACTGGAAGTCCAGTGAGCAACTTACAATCGCAATGAGGTATACTAATATTATTTGACATGCTTACGTTCTGGTGGGCGTTCAAGCAATTAAGTTCAAGTTTCTGCAAAGGGTTTCTGCAATTAAATTACTATCAAACTCCTGACTAACTCTTGAAGAAATGCAGACAACCAGTTTACATATTTACCCTTAATACGAACGCATGTATGTGATCAAACCTAATTGAGGGTGCACACTGATGCATGTGCAGCTTAACAGTCTGGCACTCAGTGCGTGAACTGTCACTCTGCCTTTTGTTTTGGAATCTTTGTCTTATCTGTAATGAAGTCCTCCGAGAACCAACAAGCAACTGTTGAAAATTCATGATAATGCAAAGTTTGATTGAATATTTATGAGGTTGTATTGCTGGATAATGAAACAGGAGTGATTCATTGTTGTCCTATGCTGTAGAGGGAGGGGGTTTGATTCTTGCGGTGACTTCACAGTAGCCATCAAATGGCATCTAATGCTGTGGTCTATTTTACCTTCAGTATCTACGAAGTACCAGTTTGTGCTGCTTATTGTTGTGCTGGATGATTAATTAGCTCATACCTCTCCCACAGGTAATGATGATGGGTGTTTGATGCCAGCATCTGTTGAAAACATTTTCCAGCGTGCGCTGGCTGATGGCATTTTGTTAATTTTCTTTTTCGCCTAGCATTAAAGCTACAATCCCACAAAAACGAGCCTACGAACATCGTTCCTTTCCCATTCCTCTGTTCTGCACCACAAAGCCATCGCTGGACTTGCGGTGCAAACACTGCTTTTTATGATTCTTGTTAGTACTTCTCAAGCTTTTGGGTGGGTTGCGGGAAGGGAGAAGACTTAAGGGAAAACATCTGCAAACTAGGGTTTTATTCTTTAAGGTTTTTCTGTTTTCCATTTTACTAGAACAGCATGTCCCCGGGGTCCTGAGATGGTGACTGATTACAGATTCTGTTGACAAGCTTAGCATCAGTTTGAACTGTGCGCATGGTTGCATAAATACCCATTTCATTATACTCTGAGAGTGACTCTGGCCCAATATTTGGCAGCATCAAAAAGAGCTTTTTCAGCCTTCTGGGTGGTGGTGTTGTCAGTAAGCATTAATAGTAAAGTCCTCGACAAGGTTCGTGTGATGCTTCTGGCACCAACAAACAACATACCACTGAACCAAAAAATGTGTTGAAGAAGATATTTTAGATATTTTTTATTAGTTTACAAATTGTAGATTGTTTATTTAAATTAAATTCACTAGATTAATTTGGTCAAACATTCCCATCATCTTCAGGCTTGTCATAAATTGTATCCTTTTCAGTTATAATTTTAGCTACGTACACAACCTGGAAGCCTGCAACTGGGTCTAAAACACCAATAAAATGCCATTTCATCTATGTTTCACAATGTTCCGGGACAGACGTTAGAGGATGTGGTGTTTGTTGGGTAAATGTCAGGGTCATGGGTGGGGTCAGAATTTCAAAATATAAAAACCCAAGGTACTGGAAAACTATTTTCTCCTGCATAAAAGCAAATCGTTTATGCAGATAAGAAAAGCAGCCTGTGTAGGTTTAGGTTTTGAAATACATTCTTGTCTGTGTTACAGGCATAAGTAAATGTGGAACATCTTATTTGTCGAAACTGATGTTGCAGAGGTGTCCACTGCTGTTTCTGTTAAATAGCCCCGAAATTCTAACCTACTTTCACTGTAACAAGAATACTGTGTCTGACTGTATTGAAAGACAAACTTTCTTGAGGTTTCTTGAGCACCTAGTCAGACATTTACACAGCACATAATTATATCGACTATCAACTTCCATATTTAATAGAGCTTTACAATCTGACCTTGCTTTTTAAAGCGAGCAGGCCTCCGGTCCTGTGAATCTGCCCATGCTGTTGTGTGAGGAGCAACAAGCCTTCACCCAACTTAAACATTTTCCATTACATCTTGGAAATGGGAATATTTCAACTACTGTAATGCAAGTAAGGTCCCTTTTAAAGAAACAGATGTGACAAGAAAAGGCAGCACCATGCAGTCCCAAATATAGCTTTTATACCTAAAATATCTGTCTCACTGACGTGCATTTATTTAAACCCAGGTGAACTTGGGATAGTTGTATTGAAAATACAAACATTTCCTTAATTTAAGTAGCAGATTTATTCCTTTTCCTTTGCTGGTAGCAAATTGTTTACCCTCAACACAATGCAGGATCGTTGTGTCCAGTAACGTGACCACTATTTACTGTACATAATTACAGGAGGAAAGAGCTGTAGAAGGCTACAATGTGTTTTACCAGACACAGTGGACCCCAGTTTCTTCTTACCACAACTTTGAGAGAGAGGTAGTTTATTTGTTTTGTCTGGAGAAAACTGGCCAGCTCTGCAGGCTACAGGGAGTTCTGGGTAGCATCTGCAACAAGTGGAAAGAATGTGAGGAAATAATTATTCAATCGCTGGAAATTGGACGGGTTAATTAGTTAATAATAAAGACTGACAACTAATTTTGTTGTGGTTAGTTGAATGCTATTTAGCATGAATAACATTACTGAGTTATGCTATGTTGAAATAATCTGTGAAAACATTAAATATATAATGTGAACAACTCAACTCTTTATTTATGATTGTCTTCAGTCCAAAATTCAACTTGAAGTGCTTTACAAAGCAAAAGCGAAACTTAAAAATCCCATGTTACGCTACTATGAAGTTTATTTATCCAGATGAAAGTACTGCAAGAAAACTGGGACTCAAACCATGGTTTCCTAGATAGTTGAGCCTCTTTTTTTGTTTTTTTGCTGTGCCTTTTTCAACACCTACTTGATCCCCAGCCCCACTCCTGACATCTCAACTCTGTCATTATTTGTCACTTTTCTGAACTAATCAAGCATACACCAGAACCACTGGGCAAGCAGTGTTGCTCAGCATCCTCTCTCAAGTGGACAAACGAGTGTCGTTTGTGGAATAGTGGTATTAAAGCAAGGTCTGTTATCGAAGAGTACATTGTAGACCCCAAATTTGAGGTGGAAAGTGACAAAGGTCAGACCCTTCAGAACTGGACACTTCAGAAATAATGAGTAATAATTTATGGCCTAAATAACTGCTAACAGTGTAAGCAATTGGATGATTTCATCTTTTATTCACAAACTGCTTTAGTTTTTGTCTTTATACTCATGTTAAAAGTTGCAGTGATGGTAACAAATATTTGCTGATACTACAGGAAACGTCAAACATTGTGACACCAGTCATTTACCACTTAAAATGCAATTAAGCATTATAAAATATGGATATATGATATTATTAATAATATTCGAACCATTTAAAGTTGGGAAGAAAATAATATAGGGCTTGTAATAAAAAGCAAAGAAAATTAAATAAAATTTGAAAAAAAAATGTAAAGAATAACAATCTTTTTAAGTAGTTTGTATAAGGTAAATAAATATTGATAAAACTAAAAAAAGTTCAGATATACCAAATCAAGCTGGTTCAAAAATCAGAGAAAATTGAGAGTTTGAGCATTTTCCTCATTTAAATGCTCTTCTTCCCATTTCAAACCTGGTAATTCAGTAAAGTAAGGCTGCACTCAGACAGCAAACACGATCACTTTTTTGAATTGTGTGTGAAACTGTATGATACTGTGTGGAACTTGCCTCTGAAAAATCTATAAGGCCAGGTTCCTCTATCGCGGTGCCCTACCTCTCTGTCCCATAAAGAATTGATATACGTGTTCTCTTGGCATAAATGTATAAAACAGAAACATGAGATTATGTGTAGTATCAAGTCCAAAGAAAAAACACTTCAAACATCATTACCTTTACTATTCCATCACTTTAGTACCTGTTCAACATGAATGACAGGTTGGAAACATCAATCGAGACTAACATGACAAAGTTTGATGTGCAGTTTGATATGTTGTTCATGTTCATAGAATATGGTGATAATGCAGTGTAATGCATTACTGTCTGTGGCGGTAACAGAGACAGTGGTACAAACAGTAGCAGTGGTTTGAGGAACATGGAAAGATGAGCTTGCAGTTGACCAAACCCTATGCTCAACTGCATACAAAGGAGAGACACTCAATTCAATTTTATTTATATACCGTCTATTACAACACATGTTGTCTCTAGGCGCTTTCCAGAGACCCAGAATATGACCCCTGAGCAATTATACTCCCGTATGAGAGCAGTTTTCTGCACAGACATATTCTTTCATTCTCTTCTAACACACAAACAAGAGCTGTTTTTATAGGCCTGGGCTTTGAGACGAATTATTTTACTTATTAATCCCAAGCAGAGAAAATCTGTGTAATTGTGGTCTTGAGAAGCTTGTGTTTCTATATTTGTTGTAACACTATTGGTGTCTGTGGGCATCAGTTGTCCGGGAGGGGATCCGCTGAAAACCGAGAGGGATTCAATGCAATAAAAGGACTTGCATCTATGTACTGTAATCAATGAGAGAAGCTAACAAAACCATCCTGTTGGTTTATCTTACTGCCCCTGGAACACTAACTCAAAACCTTAATGAAGATGTATGGAATGCACAAGAATCTACATGTGTTCAGTATATGAACAAATAACACAGGCTTGAGCATACTGAGATATACTGTACCTTGCAGTTGTAGTTCTGTGGAGTGTGTATTTCTCTGACTCTCTTGAACTCACTGCTCCCACAGTCTTCTTTCAATATTAATGCTTGAATCCAGCTGTGAGAACCTAACCTGTCTGAGTTGGAAATCAATAGCATGTGTGAATCCATTGCTTTCCTCTTGCATCACATCCTTTGCAATGAAAGCAGAGAGCATGAGAAGGATGTTTCAACATGATGCTCAGTCTGTTTTACATGTAAAACAGCACTCAACTACTTTATGTATGCCACCATCATATTGCACTGTGTTCACCTTGCCAATAATGCTCCTTTATTACAGCGTCAGACATGGGTTTTTCTGTTGTTGTGTTTGTTTTTTTTTACATAATTACTGCCTTTCAGAATGTATCGCTGGTTAAAGTAAAAACAAATAAAAATAAAAAAATAAAGCAGCTCATAGAGTGAAAGAAGTCTGTGTGAACATTGAAATGAAAAGTGCAATTTCCATTGTGTGAGTGACTAAAAAAAAAAAAGTTGTTTTTAAAAGGAAAGTCAAAATTCAAAGATGGTGCATAGCTGCATGGTTGCTGGTTTTCACATTCTGGTAGGTAATTAGTGGCAGAAATGGTGTGATAGCTGCAGGAGCCAGGTGCAGTCTTACAGGAAAAGCAAGTTGATGATCAAATAGAAGGGACATTAATATTGTAATAACAGAAAATTAATTTGAAACTTGGGGCACTGCAATATGCACAAAACAGAGGCGGGAAAGAGACAGAGAAAACCCAAAGCAACCAACCACAGACAAAGACAAGCACTGAAAAAAAGAAAACCTGAAGAATAAATACTGAGTGAATTAATAAATAATGTGGTGCAAGTGTAACAGTCACTAACAAAATTAAATGCCACTTTAAAAGTCACATACTGTTGTCATACTATTATTGTGCACTGTGTACTTTTGACAAACAATTGCAGAAGTACCTAAATGATTTGCTTCTTCCAGGTGCTCCAGTGTGGAGTGACCATTCTTTCTTGAATACTACATCCCATAATGTAACGCATCACCACAGCAGAAGCCGGTTAGAGTGGTCACATGACCAGCTTTTGTTGTGCCTGAGTATGGGCTCACCGCCGGACCAGTATGCAGTACATGCTGTATATAAGTCGGGTATGTCGTGTGCAGTTTTGGGAACGGCTCAAGTGTGAAACCTAAACAGGAAGGTAAACTAAAGACAGGAGAAAGAAAAAACGAAATCAACAAAATCCATGAAAAACTAAAAGAAAGGTCAACACAAAGCAGGGAAACAACAAACATAACAGAACCGGTGGACTTCGGCAAATCCAGCTTGTCAGTGTGACAATCACACCAGAGTTCAGAGCAGTGGTTTTTGGTCCTGATGTATCACTTCAATATATTTATTTATTTGATCAAATTCTACACTATTATTGAATCGTCAGAGAAAAGACCTTGAAATCAGCTTTAATGTTTACAGGCAGCAAGTTGTACTGCTATACTGATATTTTTGCTCTGGTGAGTGTTTGTATTTGAATTATCAAAGCAGTGTGTTAGCATTAAAACATCAAGCTGGCATCAGTGCTGTTGAGTTTGTTGTTGCTATGACGATGTGTAGAGTCATGGGCATGCAAAGTGCATAAAAGACAGCCAGCAATATCTGTAAATGTGAGTGGCGGTAACAGTGAGCACACCGCTTTAAAGGTTGTGTCAATTCTTTAAATGCAGCACGGCTTCGTGTCCAGTGGGAGTTTGTCTTTATGTCACCATTTCGTTTCAAACTGATTAATAGAGTAGTGGTAGTTGTTTTGAGTTTTGTTTCAACAGTATACTGCCACGCCTCCATAATGTCCTGTGTTGGTTTTTTTGCTAAGCTCACTTTTTACCACAAAACAGCCATTCCTTTTCTTCTCTTCTTTTCTTTGTATTTTTGTTGTCTTTTTTTTATTATTCTTCATAGATTTCACATTTCAATTGAATTTGAAGCATGTTGGGAAATTAAGATGTAAGTAAGCCAGATTGAAAAATGCAAGCTCTAAGATATATATATATATATATATATATATATATATATATATATATATATATATATATATATATATATATATATATATATATATATATATATATATATATATATATATATATATATATATATATATATATATATATATATATATATATATATATACATTTCATGAGCCTTCCAGTTGTTTCACAGATGGACATAAGGTTCGCCAATGATGTGTAGCATCGATGAATATGGATGTTTTTCTGGAAGTATGTGGTTGTATGTGTGCACTTGTTTTATACAAGTGCAAGAGAGGAATTATCTGAGAGGTCGTTAGATTATTCCCCTTTTTACTGAGGCTTAGCCCCGTGCTACTTGCAAGATCCCTGGGATCATATAGTGCCCCCTACTTATTATGAAGTGGCCTAAATCATTTAAATCCTTCTTTCCTCTAATCAAATAATTGGTTAGTGAAGATAAATAGGATATGTATTTCAAGTGAGGGTGGGGGATACCAGAGGGATGAGAAATGAAGAAATGTGTCCTTGTCCTGACTTCCCAAAGTCCTCTTTATTCCAAACAGGATGGATGGTGACTCTGGTCTGGAGCGGAATAGAAGAGCAGCTATTGCGAGTATTCTTGACTGCTTTGTTTCGTTTGATCTAGTTGAAAGGAACACAGAGACATTTTGACAACCTGGCCGTGGGGTTGATGAAAACTGAGTGAAGCCACTTGCTGATTTGTTGTCAGAGCTCAGTCAAACCATAAAAACTGCCACACAAAAGCTGTAACGGTCACAAACACACACGAAATGTGCTGAGTTCCCCCGTCATTCATGCCTCAGCCTCAGTCCGTTCTGTGGGAGATGAGTACTGTGTTGTTCAGTAAGCCTCAATTCGGGGAGATGGATGTGATGATGAAGGCCAAAGAGGAAACAGCCAAAGCCTCTGAGCCAGACCTTGAGTCAAGCAGAGCTTTAGACAACCACTTATTCATTCATACTTAACACAAAAATGAGGTACAAAAGCACACTGTTGAGATTTAGAACATCTAGTAGGCATTTATAAACTGTCAAATAGACTCCCTCTTCACCTTGCATATTACTTGTTTTTCTTCAAAAGCACATGGATAAAGGACAGGCAGAGGATATTTAAGAGCATGTAGCAGTTCAGCTTCCATCTGTCAATATCCACGCAACAAGAAAAACGTGTTTATCCTTACGTATTTTGACTAAAAGGTTGTTTTATTAAGTTTGCCATCATAATGGCCAGATTATCACAGTGCTGTTGTTTTAGATGATGATTCAGGTGTCCCACGGACTAAATAAGTAATTTCAGAGGTTGAATTCGACTGAAAGATGGAATGTTTTCTTTCTAAATGGCACAAAACTTTAAGCATGAACAGCAAGGCTTTTCCAAGTTGAACATTTCCAATTCTGTGAACTCCATGTTGCCAAACCCTGTCTTATTTCCCACCGTCATTACGTGCAACGTGGGTGTCCCAGTGTCAAAAACTGTCACGCTTGTTGGCGGAGCGGCTGACGTTGGCATGGTGTGTAATGAGGGACTGTCGCTGGAGCACTGAAGAGAGACGGCGGTGGCACGCCAGCGTGGGAAACTCATCTAAATCACATTACCAAACCCTGCCCTGAAGGCCCACATGGCTGGCAGATTAACCTGCATGGGCTGTTGCATTTGCTGCTGCTGCTGCTTTCTCTGGATGCTCTGCTTTGGTCTGTTGATGGGTAATAAAGAGTGTAATCAGGCCCACAATGCTGAATGGCCTAACTAGTAACATGAAACCAAGAGCGGAATAATAAGTAGACGAATAGCAGAGCATAAATATGGTATCATTGGAGATTTTTGGAAAAACTGATCCATCACATTTTCCTTTGTTCACCTCATGAAACCATAACAGAGCTTGTAATGAGAGAACAAGGAGACCTGACTAATGGGTGCTGGTCACCTCCAGGTCATACGTTTTTTGTCTTGTATTGTTTCCCGTTTCCCCCTATCTATTTAATTAACAAAGACTAACTTGTACGTTGTCTTGTTTTTCATTGGAAATTGGTTGTCTTTACATGCAAAGTTTAAACTACCCTGGTTTGTATGCAGGGGCACTATCCACACTATCATGTGAGTGAATGACGTTTGAGTTTTATCAGAGGCTTAAAGCAATTTTAAAAGCACAATTTTGATGAAAGCATCTATCCCACTGTGTCTGTATGAGCATACCTTGAAATGTGTAATGTTCTAACTGTTATTACAAAAGCCAAGGTGGGCATCTTTAAGCTTCAGGTTAGTGTGATGTAATTGCTTAATTTACTCGTTAGTGCTGTCTGACACGTGGTGTCGCTACAACACAGCATGGGTACGTGGAGTGGCATTTATGTGACATTACTAAGGCCCATTTCGATTTCATTGTCAAACTGCAGACAGAAGCCAGAGAGACATTCCTACCACAAGGCAAACCAGTTGCAATTCAGTAGTCAACCTGGAAAGCACAGATTCAAATGCCAGCACAGTGGAGTAGTGGGTAGCACTGTTGCCATACCATGAGAAGGGTTCTGGGTTCGATTCCTGGGCCTGGCCAGAGGCTTTCTGTGTGTATGTTCTACCTGGAGTGGGTTCCTGGAACTCCGCCCACAAAAAAACATCAACGCTAGGCTGATTGGTTGTTCTAAGTGCCCATAGGTGTGAGTGTGAGCGTACA
This sequence comes from Xenentodon cancila, assembly GCA_014839995.1. Lineage (NCBI taxonomy): Eukaryota > Metazoa > Chordata > Actinopteri > Beloniformes > Belonidae > Xenentodon > Xenentodon cancila. The sequence continues at coordinate 22,302,061 of CM026197.1, forward strand.
TGGTTGTTTGCTTCTATGTGTGGCCGTGTCATAGACTGGCGACTGTCCAGGGTGTACCCTTGCCTCTCACATGCAATAAGCCAGGATAGGCTCCGGCAGACCCCTGTGACCCTGCAAAGGATAAAATAGGTATAGAAAATAAATGGATGGATGGAGTTTCAAATGCCACCTCAAACTGACTGATCATCAAGGTACATCATTCCTTAAAATCTTCTTTACTTTGCTTCTTTTGAGGATGAAAGTGTTAATATTACTCAACCACAGCAGGAGAAAAGGGGTAAAAAGGGTAAATGTGTTTAAAAAGAAAAGAAAAAAAATTCCTGCTTCTTAGATATAAGAGGCCTGTACTGCAATGTCATTTATCAGGTTATGTTTACGCATCCGGGGAAGGTAATCACCATCACCTGTGTTTAACAAACAACCACTTCACTTTCGCTAGATCCTTCCCACACATACAGTCCTTGGAACCCACCATAGCTCCATAATAGTTGTTTTATATTCTCTTGGTAGCTCCAATGGAGCAGCCTGAGATTAAACATGTAGTTCAACAGAACCTTAATAGCAATAACTTCAGGAGGATGTAGGTCGTTTAGTTTGCACACCCATCGATCTTTCATGCATAGTACATCGCAAGTACTGTAGAATGTACGTACAAAGCTTTTGGATAGTTCCACCTAAATAGGCCTTTAATTTGTGTTATGTACATTTTACAGTGGCTTTCATGTGTAATGCTGGGCAATGTAAACATTTAAACACTTTTGAATTGAAGATATATTTTGTTAAGAATATTGCTCATTCCTAAGATATTTAAATGAAGGAAATTCCTAATCATCTTAGTTTGACCATAATGATGACCCTTCCAGCAACTTTTTTTCCTCTTAATTCTAATGAAGGTCACTAAAGCCACGCAGGCCAATTTAAACATGAGTTCCATTCAGTAAGGACAGCCACACTGGGGAGCTGCAAACTCTTGACATTTAAGCTGGCTTATGAAAGCCCAGACATATATACCTAGTGACTGGTGTTAAGTGGAATGAAACCCAAAGGATCTATGCATATTTTGTCCCTTTGAAGCTGACAGGCCCTCTAACTCCTGGCACGCCATGACTCCACTTTCTGATTTATAGGTAATTTATTCACCTGAATAATTAAGGGCCAGTCAGCAGCAGAGAGCATGAATAGCATTAAGCACAGAGAACAAGTTAGTTTCCTTCAGCTGGTAAAATCAGACTACCCAAAGCAAACTTGTGTTTGAAATGTTATTATATGAAAAGGATTCCACTGCTTTCTCAGGGCTGATTGATCCAACACAGTGCAGAGGAACTCCTGAATTGTGAATATTCACTGGCTTTACTAGAATCACGGCACAGAAAAGAAGTGTTTGTAAAAGCATCTCTTCCTTCAGAGTTGAAGGAAGGGAAGAGGAGTCAGGAGGCGTTATCAAAAGGTACTGCGTAACATGACGGTCCTGCTGTCTGTTTGGTTGGCCTCGCTGATTTTATCATCATTTAAAGAGCTGGCTGATGTAACGCTGGGTACAGGAAATGGAGCAAGTGCCAGATCCATGCATCGCCACTCCTGTTGTGTTTGTTGACAGCATAGAATTTCTTTCATAGACTATTCAATTTGTTAATGACCTGAGCTTTGTTTGCTGCAAAGGCACAGTCTGTAGTTTTAGTACTTAGCTGCATTTTACAATTCCTGTAATATGCCAAATTATGGCATCCTCAGCTTTGAAGATGATGACCTTGTGGACTTCGTTGTCTTGCAATCAATAAATCCCGTCCAGGTCCCGGCAAGATTCTTGAACAGTTTGTGTCACACTTGTGAGCGTTTCATTGGAATGCAATGCCAGCAAGTTTGTTCTCAACCTGAGAAAAAGGGAGATCTATTACCTGAGAAACAAAACACTGTAAGTATTCATAGGTACAGCTGTCTTATAGTTGCATGTCACATTCAGGCATCAGCATTCAAACTTTTGGGCCGAAGAAATGTAGTTCTTCGACGGACCACTGGAGCTAGTCCATCTTTGACCCCCATGTTATATAATTAGAGTTGTGGTCTGTTGATCGGTGTCAATGGCTGGCTATCGTCAGATTTGCAAGTTAGCGATTAATATTGCATTGACTTCCAAGTATAGCTTATGCTTCTGAGATATAAAGAAAGACCTAACAGAGAATATTCATTTGAATTGTAACAGGATAGACTTGTGTCAGCCCACTTTTGTTCTGTGAATATGGTTTGTGTGGATAGCATGACTCGTATCTTGGAGATGTGGTCTTCACGTGGTGGTGGTGTGAGTGCAGTGATTGCATGACTTTTACAGGCCATGCCTCCGCAAATGGATCTCTGTAGGGAATTAGCTAATGTTGTAAACACAGTCTCTCACAATGCCACATATACCTGCCATGACATGCAAAATGAGCTCATAAGTACTATGAGCAGTGTGGTGACGGAAGCCATAGTTGAGGAGGTACCTGACTCCTTTTACACACTTAAAGTGGATGGAACCTTCAAACCTACTGGGTATGAAAATATATCCACTGTGATTCGATATGTGACGTATGATGAGTCATATGATGCCACAGAGCATCTTGTAACCATAGCAACAGCTAGCAAATACAACGAAGAGACTTTAACAGGTACCATCTTGGCAGAACTACATCAAGTGGGGCTAGATACATCAAAGGTTGTCAGTCAAGTGTATGATGCACTGATGTCTGGGAAACATGGAGGTGTGCAAAAGCTACTACAAGAGAAACTAGGCCATGAGATACCCTATATACACTGTCTAAAACATCAGCTACATCTAGTGATTGTGCACGCCATGTCAGCAGAGACTGGAATAGTGGACTTTTTTCATGCATGAAATGCAGAAGCCCTAAATTGCTGTGAATTACAAAGGGATGCATCTTAAGTGCCTTTTGGAAAAGAGATGGACAGGACACCTTGCCACCGCGTCAGCATTCTGCAGACATTCGATGATATAAAACCCCTTTTGACTGAGATTGACTCTGTGCTTACCTATGGAGCAGAGATACAAATGGAGGCTCTGGGTCTGCTGGCTGAGATTGCTGAGCCTGGTTTCTTATTCACTGCCAACTTGGTGCACACAGTTCTTGCCTTGTTAGATCTTCCAAACAAGCCTATCCAATGAGAAGACACAGACCTGTTGACAGGTTTGCATATTGTGGCTTATACAAAAATGTGTGGGCGGAAGCTGCGTTGTGATAATGAGTTTATTAAGGTGTGGGGCATGGCTACAGCTACCACTGCATCACTGACACCAGCAATCCCTAAACAAAGACGTAAACAGAAAAAGAATATGGATGATTATGTGGTCATAGGAACTACAGGACACGAGACTTTATTACCACACTGTTGATTCAGTGTTTGGAGAGATGGATCACAGATTCAGCGAGCACAACTCGATGTATACCATCTGTTGCAGCGAAGCCTGACAGTGCAACATTTCTTGATGTAAATGCTATTAGGCCTATTGTGAAAGGCCTATCACAATCACCTTTAAGTTAGGCAGAGTATGAAGTTGCCAAGCAGTTTTTTTACTTCAGAAAAACAGTCACAGAAAGCTGATGAAGACCGGACTATACAAGGCCTCCTGTCAAATTACCACACAGTTCTGACTGGAATGCCCGCTGTGTTGAACGCTTTTAAACATGCTTTAACATTTGGCACCTCCACAGCGACGTGTAAGAATTTGTTCTCTACTTTAAGACTTGTACTTTTGGACCATGCTCCACCAAAGAAAGGCCCAGCTTGTCCAGCTTGTCTTTGTGACAGACTTCACCTGAAAATGCACTACTGAGTGAAAAGACACAGAAAGTTCAGCACTAGCACTCGCTGACTGCAGCTATTCTGAAGGTAAGCCAGCATGCTTCACTTCTGATGCCTGCCTTGGCTTTATGATTTCTGAGCAATTTGTAAATGATTTCTGGGACTTTCTTTTTACCTTTTTTTTGTCTGTAGACGTTTTTTGATAATTTTGTAGTGTGTGTCTGTCTGCAGTGAGAGAATAAGAGAGATGTGGCTCATACCAAAGGCCTTTTTGCAGTTAACATTGGTAAAATAAAGGACTAGATGTTTTTTTAAGAATTGGAACCTTAGTTTGGAACTGATACCCAGTGAGTTGTTGGAATTGGGATTGTATGGACAGCAAAGTTACTTCAGATTTTAGAGTATTGGATATATATATTGGTTTATTTCCCCCGTCATCACCACAATGCCCCCCTATATGAGCTACCTGGACTCTGTACAGGTGTGACCGTAATCCTGCAGCCAGTTGAATTAGCCACACAAGAAGGCCAGTGTTGCCAGATATATAATAATGATTGTATTTTTACAATGATTTTGACTTCCCTATGACGTACAATCAATAGTTGGAAGTGTACAATCATTTACAATCCCTCTTGAAAAGCAAAGTATTTCTTCATGACTCTAATTTACTTTATTAGTCTTATTTGGAATCAGATTCATTTGTTTGTAACTGATCTGGAGTTTTATCCCATTTTATTTATTTTATCCTCACTTTTTCTCCCGCACAGACACACCTGCTTAGCCCGACGCCATCAGCACACTCGTTTCTCATTGTTGTAGCATACAATAATTTTATATAAAATACCATCGTTTCTGGATCTCTGTATGACAATGTGGTTTTGGGTATCTGGCAACACTGACGAAGGCACTCTTCAGTCTGTTTGTTCCTTCCTGTGTCCAGGTATGGTTGTATTTGTGTTCTTGAAGTGTTTAGTGTACGTATAACTGTGGTTTATATGTGAAGTTCAGTCTCTTTGTTCCCCTACTGTGTACAGAGGGTAGCCACATTTGGGTGTGTGGTGCCAGTGCCGGGGTTCCCCTTGAACTGTGAGCTGGGTCAAGGCATGAGAGCTGTATGGTGTTAAGCTGGAACAGCTAACCGCAGAGGGGTCTGGATGCAGCGGTCGATCCTTATGGACTAGCACAGCATCCTCAACAGTCAATCCATTGGGACCGGCATGGCAGCCCCGCTTGTCAAAGCCTGGCTTGGCCGCACACCAGGTTAAAAAGCTTTTAGCACCCCAAGCCGCAAATGTTTTAGCCCATTGACTTTCAGCTTGAGGTCCAAGTAGTTATTTTAATCTATATCTAATAATAAAAGATTGTTTACTTTCACATCCTCTTGTCATTGCGTGTCTTTTCAACTGGTTTGTAAAAAAACAGTGCTGGATGGAACAGTTGAACAGAAATCTTGGCAAAGAGCAGAAGCTTCAGTTTAAGCTTGAACACTGTACGTAGTTTCCTCTTGATCATTTGACTAAGGTGCTGTAAAAAATGAAATGATGCTGCAGATAAAACTATGAAGACGGACAGTGTTATTTTTTTTTTTTTATCCAATAATGCAATCTGCTAGATTTCACTAAACACATAATCATATGTTATGTAAATAATGATGAAAATGACAGATAAATGAGAGTAAATGTGTCAAACTCAATAGGTAATTTTGTTACACTCACTCTCGGTTTGTTTGGTGAAAGGACGGAGATGGATGCCGTATAGGCTGGTGGGCAGTTCCTGACAGGAACAGGACCAACTAGGCCAAATTAATTCCATTTTGTACATACTCAATTTCTCAAAAGTGGAAAATAATGACCTAATCTGTGCAAAGTTGTAAAGTTTTCACTCTGTTTCTCTTCTAAATTGCATTTAATCCCAGCAGGGAATGTAAAATGAATAATCTTGAAGCAACTCATGTAAACACTCTAATTACATATTGTTTGAAACAGAACAGGGTTAATAAAAATTAAATGTCTGTCTGCAGTACACTGTCCATTCTCCACCTAATCATCCTATTATATAGTTTGTACTATTACCATATATACATACTGTGTACCTGGAAGTTTACATAGTCATGTGTTATTTTTCTTATATTTTAATCATTTTCATGCTGCACTTTTTTACTGTATTTCTATTTTAATATATTTTCATTTCTTGTGCTGCTCTTGTAAACATGTGAATCTCCCTATTGTGGGACAATAAAGGAATATCTTATCTTAACATCATGAGATTATCGCTGTACATGTATAAATAGTAGCTTTTTCAAAGAATACAGAACAATTTCTCCATTCTGACTTGTGCTGTGATTAGTTGAGGTTCAATTTTAACTGGGTGTAATACATTTCATTATCCAACAGCTAATAATAAAAGGTGAAACTTTGGACTGTGCAGTTCTTCAGAAAAACTGCAACGATGGATGTAAGGAAGGGTTGTAGTTGAATTGGATACAAAAGTAGATTTCTGCTGTTACAGAAGAAGAGTAACTAGCTAAAATCCATCTTACATTATCGGAATGTTATTTATATCAAGGCCAATAAATGATTGAATCTTGAATCTTAGTCAACTCAGACTGACTACAGAATGGCACTTGTTCCAACGTAAATGATAACTCATATCATATATCATACAAATGCTAGTTTTTTTTTTTGTTTGTTTTTTTTTCAGAATTTCAGAGGCTGTAGCAGAACTAGCAGACAATGTGTAACTATACAAAGCTCATTTTCCAGACTTTACATTTACCGGCAATCAGTGATGAATGGACAAGAGAAGCTGAGGTTTTGTAGACCTTTCTTTGTAACCTATACAAGCGCTGTGCTTGTCGGAAGAGGGACTCTAGCCAGAGAATGCTGCAAGTGAGGCCAGGACAGCCTTGTGGGGTTACTTATTGTCCTCAGTGAACAGCTCCTTCAGAACAACTCCAAACCAAAGTCATAGCCAGCATACTTCAAAAGCTCAATAGTTCCTTCCCTTGTGCACCACCTCAAACAGGGATAATATCATCTGGGAACTCGTCCAAAGTTGTGTGGAAGCAAAACAACAAAAGGATTGGCTCCAGTTACAGTTTTCGAGGTGGTTAATGCCAGCCAAGGAAGCGTGGTAGCAATGTCTAAGACTGGGACCTATGAAAATTGTGAGAGGGGTGACAGGACCAACAGGGCAGCAAAGGATGCAAAGGATATTGGAGAGATGCTTGTTTTATTGTTGAAAATTTGTAGACAAATTTTGACCATGTCCTCAATATTCAGCATGCATTGATGATTGCTGTCCTTCAGTTTTTTTCTCTCTACCATACATCTTCATCGCCTTGGTTTTTCTTCCACCTGTTACCTACTCTCACTAAAGATCACATCTAAAAGATGTCAACTGTAAAATAATTCAAGGATACTCCTGTCTCACCATGGCAAACAAGAAGGGGCTCACGGTCGATCCTTGAAGCAGTCCCAGTGTCACCCTGAAACCCATCAGTTACTCCTACTCCTACCTCACCTCTGTCATGCTGCCGACATACTGCTGATTGATTGATTGATTGATTGATTGATTGATTGATTGATTGATTGATTGATTGATTGATTGATTGATTGATTGATTGATTGATTGATTGATTGATTGATTACTGATATGATTGTGATTTATAATGACTGATGTAAACACTTTCTAAATCTATAAATGCAGGGTGCAATTTCTTCTAGCTTTCTTTGTATTTCTCCATCAGACCCACAGATGTAAAAAAATCAAATCGTTGCATCTGTAGTGGTCTTTCTTGGTATGAAACCATACTGCTGCCCACAAATTATCACCACTTTTTTTTTTTAACTTAGCTTCAACTACTTTTTTCTCAAATCTTCATTGCTTGGTTCATCAGGATTATACCTCTCTAGTTGCTACTCCTCTGGATTTCACTATTGTTTTTAAATGGGTGCTAGTAAATGTTTATTCCATTCCATTTTCCAAGATGTTGAACAGTCCTTTCCTAGGCACTTCCATACCTCCCCTGTTATGTCATCAGGACGCCTGCCTTTCTATTCTTCAGTCTCTTCGAAGCAACCCTCACTTTAACGTTACTGATTCTTTGTACTTCTTGGTTCTTTGGTCCTGCATCTTCTCCCCTTCTTTCTCTCTTTCATTTTCTTCAGTCCTCAGTTCTGCAAAACACCCTTCCTATTTTGGCCACACTCCTATCAGTGACAACATTTCCATCTCTATTTTTAATCACTCTAACCTGTTGTGCATCCTTCCCATCTCAATATCTACTGCTAATTATATAAAAATATAAAAACATACAGTATTTAAATAACAAAAGGCATTTTCACAAACTCAATGAAAACGGAATCCAATGTGCTAAGCCACACTACTTTAGAATGCTCAGTGCTAAAATGGTGCATTTTTGAGTAATTTAAGTCATTTTTTGTTAAATGGAAAGTCAGGAAATGATCAGAAATATGATTTCTGAGTGAAATTTAATGGAAATAGATCTAGGACATTAGATATGTTACTCTGAATCGCAACAGACATTGCTGCTGCATCCTAAAGGAAACATGAAGAACATTTTCCATCCTTTGCACTAGTCTATCCTGTTCAAATATGACCTGCTGGTGGTATCAACTGAAATATATGATTGTTTTGTAACAATCACCTTTGCAAGTTCATTATCCACACATCATTAATATCTATAATATCTATATAATAACTCTAAGTTTAAATAAAAACACAAACTGCAGTAAGCTAAATTAAATTGTTGTGAACCCTGTCAGTGATATAATAAAAAAAACGTTCATACATGCTACTGCTGTCATGCAGAACAGTTTTAGAGGGGTGTGACTAATGTGGACAGACACAAACGCATGTTCCTGTTTTTGTTTCTTTGTAATTGAGACCTCTGTGATAAGCTGAGGTCAGAAAAATAATGGAGCACAGAGTCCATTAAGACATAAGCACAATTAGGTGGGAAGCAAACACTGCCGGTGCCTTCTGACCCCACTTCATTATTGTGCAAATGGAATGACTTTACTATCTCACTCAGTCTCAACACACACAACCACTTATTCTGTTTGTTCTGCATGCACTTCTTGCCATGTCTACTAACCCACTTACAGTATCTCCTGAGCCAGTATATTGATTTCAATTACTGTTGCACAAATAAGCATCTACTTAGGCAAACAGTAACACACATTTAGTCAAAGACCAGGTTACTATTTGTTGCAGAACAAGCATAAACTGAAACAAGCATCTCTCAAGACTAGCTTTCCCAGAACAATTGAAATTCATACCGATCATCAACAGGCCATTAAAGTCAACTAAACTACTAAATTTACGGAAAAGCAGAGATCCAACATAAATTACACTCCATAGCTTGGATACTTAATGCTTGTGTACCTGTAGCCAAATGTTCATCACTATTCTTATATTCCAATATCTCCTCTTCAAGGATTTTAGTTGACCCTGACCCACAGGCACCACATTTACAGGAGCTCTGAAACCTGTGGTTTTGAATATCTCTAACAAAGCAGCTTAAAGCTTTCTCTGGCCAGCCACTGATTGAGTTGTAAACTCAAGTGTTCCTTTGTGTGTGTTAGTACTTGTTAATCCAGAGAGAGCGTAACCTGTGTTAAATACAGATCAGCAACTGAGACAGCACTAGGCAAACATAAAAACACTCTGAAACCAACTGTGCATTCAAATCATGCCAGTGCCGTTTTGATTTAGACTAAGTACGTAATTTCAATCAATAAGACTTTATTTGCATACAACTTTATTTGCATTCAGCATGCAATTGCAACACAAAGTGCTTCACAGTCTTAGATAGAATGGACAAAAGTAGTAACTTGTCATACATACATACATACATACATACATACATACATACATACATACATACATACATACATACATACATACATACATACATACATACATACATACATACATACACACACACACACATACATACATACATACATACATACATACATACATACATACATACATACATACATACATACATACATACATACATACATACATACATACATACATACACACACACATACATACATACATACATACAGGTTATTGTACAATTTCATGGCTCATATTAGGCTCAATAAAAGACACAGTTCTACTCCTTTGTTCTTTTTCTGACCACTGGTTTTCTTCTGGTTTTCTCATGATCACAAACACGAGTGTGTTTGTGATCATGAGAAAATGAGCGTTTTCACTTCCTATAGCAGTAAGCCTCCACTTTCCTCTCTGCCTTCTTTCCAGAGTGTTTGTTGTTGTTTCTATACTGTACATGTCATCTTAAAAATAATGGAATCATTACTGTGGCCACCTAATTATTCTCAAGATAAATTAATGACTGAAACAACTGTCAAACAAATGATTTCAGATAGCTAGAAAAAGCTCATTTCTGTCTTGGGCGAACCATATTGTTTTATGTGTGGGGCGTTTTTCAGTGACTTGATCCAGTACAGTTTCTGGTGCCAGTTGATAACAGCCACGTCTTTAGCCATTTATCATAGTGACTGGTGACACTGCTGATTTTACCCATAGATGTCCTTACATAGACAAGAAAATACACATTTTCTATCACTGATTCAGAGGCAGCTGTAATAGTAAAAGCACTTGGCTTCCAGGTCTCATGCATTATGGCGTTTGAGACTAATGAGTTTCTGTGTCATCTACAGTCTCATAGACATATTGGATTTATGCAGGATGGCAATATTCCAGAGATGGTGATGAAGTTGATCTTTTGTCTGTCTATTTTCACCTCCCTTTGGGAAACAACCGATACAATAAGGGCTCTAAAACTAAGGCTCAACACAGGACCGTTTGTCTTGTTGTATTATTATTGCACAGTTAACATGCATATACTGTATACGACTTGCAACAGACCTGTTTGAAAAAGCCATGTGCATTTGTTGCCTAAAACTGACCAGTGACAGAGGTGCACATGCAAACACCAGTCAACCCCAATGCACTCCTAAGTCTGTTGCCTCTTACTATAATCCAGTCAGCATTTATGGTGTAGACTTTTGAAAATAAATAGATAAAATAAAAAGAAAACGATCTGTACAGGATAATCATCTCAAGGATTCAAGAGGGCTTTTGCTTGAGTATAAACTATGTATTTTATAGCATATGGTAATGAGTTCACGGGAATTCATTTGTGGCACATAAAGCTCTGCTTGCTTTACTTGACAGGAATAAAGAAATAAATATGAATATTCAAGGTAAGCCAAAAGTGTTTAGATCCAAATCCATACAGATAGTAAATGTGATACATTATTCTAGTCAAACATCATGGAGAGGAGTTATCCATGCCGTCTTTATCTTGCATTTTTATATAATACACAGCATTGATTTGATAAGAGAAAGCAGCATATCCAGCAATCGAGTTAAGGTGATATCAGTGTCAAAACAACAGTCCTGTACGTAAAGCAATTACACTCCATGCTGAGATATCCCTGTTTTATAGTTGCTGTAATATGTTTTGCAAGGCTGGGAATCACTCATGCATTACGGCTGAATACTTGCATTCAAATAGAAATGCAGTTAAGACTAATGTCTGAACTCTTATAGATGCAGGCTGAGGATGAGAAGCATGAAACATTATCATGAATAAGCAAGAAAAGAGCAATATACCTCTCCACCTCCAAGGATAATGTCTATCTAAGTATACCTGATGTTCTTGGAGGCTGGTGTTGTCTGGTGAAAATGCTACAGTGCTATATGCAGCATGCACCAGTAGTCACAATGGCATTTTAAGGGTGGTTGAGCAGATAAACTCATGAACCAGCCAGGTAATTTGAATATAAATACAATTACTCTCCAGTCACCCGCCCGTTTGGGCAGTTCCCCCCTTCAATCGCAGGTCCGCCTTCAGAGGCCTGGGAGTTTGAGAGTGCGGCATAGTATCTTAGCTGTTGGACTGTGCTCTTCTAGACAGAAATTTCCAGTTTTGTTCTTGGAATCTGCTCTCCTAGTTTATTGGTTAAAGCCACTAGAGCTCTACTTACCACTAGCACCACTGTTACCTTGACTGTCAACATTTGTTATTCTTCCAACCTTTGGTATTTTCAATGTTGTTCCAGTTTACCAGTTTGAATTTGAAAATCACACAGGATGCCAGGTAGCTCAAGTAGCCAACCACGTTCCCCATGTACAGAGGCTTATGGTCTTCAGTGCAATCAACCTGAGTCCTGGACAGTGATCTTTTGCTGTGTGCCCCCTTTCCCATGGGCTCCTTTCCTGATTTGCCACTTTTGTCCTGAATCAGTCAAATAAACTGTCACAGCCACCTCCAGAGACCCATTTTCCTCATCTTTTTTTTCCATTAACTATAAAAGATTCAACAACCCTTAACAATTACTGATCACTGAAGCAGTTTAAAGAAAAAAAACAAGCCCAAATATATAAGATTTGTGACTCTTTATCAGTGGTAAAGTGTGAAAATTAAAGAAAACTGATCTCTAGTTTGTGTTAATTGACTGTTTGTAGCAGCTCAATCTAGTTCCTCTGTTGTACAACAGCATCATAGCACATTTCTTGAGTTCACAAATGAGTATCCCAAACTCAACAACCTACATACAATACATTAAAATAATATTGTTTCCTCTCCAGTACAACTCCATCACCTTCTTCATGCCCCCTTCAATCTTATCAGCCTCAGTTCAGGTGTTTCTGTTATTATTAAGTCAATGTACAATAATTTATGCATGTACTGACTTGCTACTTTTAATGGGTTGGTCTCAAATAAAAAAAAAAACAACTTATGTACTTTAAGGGCATGATAAATGCAATGTATCAAAAAAATCAACTCAAATGTTTCTGGCCTAACACATCATACTAAAGTGAAAACCAGATGCATCACTGCATTTTATTAAATGACATAAATAAAAATTAAAAACATGCATTATTGATGCCTATTCAAAATTAACCATCATAAGATTGACCACGAGTAGCACGATTGCCGTTGGCAATGTGTTTTTTTTATAGGGAGAGTGTTTGTTTGTACTTTTTTATTATTTTCCAATGCAGTGACAAGGGAAGAAGGGTAAAGTTTTCATATAATTTATTACAGTACAATGATGTGCATTACTGTACATAAGTCCTGAGTTATAGCACCATAACATTCTGAGCAGAGAAAAGTGTTTTTTTTGTTCTTATGTATTTTATTTATTTATTGTGTGTGTGAATACCCCTGCCTTTTGCCATTAATGAGCTGGTATAGGCTCCAGCAAACCCCTGTGATCCAGTATAAGATTAAACAGAAAATGGATGGATGGATGCTTTTTTGTGTTGACATGTATTAAAATAGTTTTCGTTTCCCAGCAAAGACTTTACCAAGGTTTAAAAGATGGATGGATTGAACATACACTATATTTCAGTCAGGCAACTCACGCAGTGAGTTTGAAACACTTTAATTGTAACTTGGTTGTACTTGGCTTTGGCATTTAGGCTCCATTCAAATATTGTGTATCAGGCTTTACGCATAAACACAGTGGTATAGGACCACAACCCCCTTTAAATTGGAGCCAATGGGTGGACACTGGGGAGGAGGTGGGATTGACAGTGAGCTTAGCAGCTGAGACACCTGAAGGCATCTAGGAACATATACGTTTTGCTCCTTAAATAGGTCATGGAACGAATGGAGTAATTGGAATGAACCATTCGAGGGGGGATAAGTAGATGCACGCACAGCAGAGATTGCCTGCCGGAAATAACTATCGGGTATCGTATCATTGCCAAAAGTATTCGCTCACCCATCCAAATAATCGGAATCAGGTGTTCCAATCTCTTCCATGGCCACAGGTGTGCATGCAGACTGTTTTCAGAACTATTTGTGAAAGAATGGGTCACTCTCAGGAGCTCAGTGAATTCCAGTGTGGAACTGTGATGGGATGCCCTTAGTTCCAGTGAAAGGCACTCTGAATGCTTCAGAGTCAAGTCAAGACATTTTGGACAATTCTATGCTCCCAACTTTGTGGGAACAGTTTGGAGCTGGTCCCTTCTTCTTCCAACATGACTGTACACCAGAGCACAAAGCAGGTCCATAAAGACCTGGATGACAGAGTCTGGTGTGGATGAACTTGACTGGCCTGCACAGAGTCCTGACCTTAACCCGACAGAACACCTTTAGGATGAATTAGAGCGGAGACTGAGAGCCAGACCTTCTGTCCAACATCAGTGTGACCTCACAAATAGGCTTCTGGAAGAACAGTCAAAAATTACCATAAACACACTCCTAAACTTAGTGGACAACCTTCCCAGAAGAGTTGAAGCTGTTACAGCTGCAAAGGGTGGGCCGACATCATGTTGAACCCTATGGATTAAGAATGGGATGTCACTTAAGTTCATATGCGAGTCAAGGCAGGTGAGACAATACTTTTGGACATATAGTGTATCTCCTAATTTGTGCAGATGTCTCAAAGCTCTAACCTCTCTATAAAGAGCTTCTTAATGCCAGAACATAATCCAAACAAGGCCATCGGAGAACTGCTAATGATGACCTGTGCTAGGATGATGAAGCATAAGAGAACATGTGGCAGTTTGTTTCTTCCAGCAGCTGTTTTATGAAAACAATATATGTTGTTCTCACAGAAATCAATAACCAACATGGATTTTGCTTGATGAGCTGAAACAGTTGAAACAGTTGAAGGTCCAATTATAATTGTACCTTCAACTTCCTACTTCTGGATTACCACGGAAAAATACAGTCATCATTTTTCTCACATTTCACTCACAATTAATCTGTTTAATGTTTATCTCTCAGTTTCTAAGACATATTGAGTGGTTTATTCAAGTGCATTGATTGAGAATTGATAATCCCCACACACAAATGCACACATACACTTGAAACAGCTGACACCCCAGTGTGTCTCCTCCTACTTATTGTCTATATTGTTATTTCAGCTTTTTTGCTCACCATGTCTGTCACAAGTTCGTTCTATTCTTATTCTGTCAAAAATAAAGTCTGACAATAATTGTATCTGTTCCCAGTAAACTCAGTGTGCCCCTTAACTGATTTTTCCACCAAAACATATTCAAAACGTGGAGGTAGATACAGAATAAGTTTGTATGCATTTTTCTTAATTCCTCACCTGCCATAAAGGGAGTTAATTTCCATTCCGATTTCAATCTATTGCAAATATTCACAATATTTGCAACAGAATAGAAAATGGTGCTAAGTATTGATGAAGAATGATGTTCTTTCAGTTGTTCAGTGAAGAAAATCAGAAAATCCTGGCTCCATCCCATTTGGCATTAAGTGTAAGGAGAGTTTCACCAGCTGATAAAATAGCTACAGAATCCTCCTGTCTATTTCAGGAAATCGGTTGTAGTTTGATGCTCTGCTGGCAACACAGGATCAAGAAACTACAAAGAGGAATACCAACTTCCACAACCCAGTTGACCCATGGTTCTTGATCTTGCTTGGTTCAGGAAGACCATGATTTGGATGCCATTCCCAGATGGTGGCTCTGAATGATAAGACAAATAAGACAAACTCTAAAAAAAAAAAGAAGAAATTTCCTTGATATGAATAAAAACCGAAAAAAAAATCAAAACCACAGATAATGAATGGTTGGGTTACCACAACCCCACAAACCACACTTTTGGTTACTTTCCAGTTGTTTCACAATGGACTTTTTGTAAAATCTATCCACCAAACATCCACTTGGGATTGTTTGAGTAGGTACTGTCTAATCCACAATGTGTAACTTAGTGGGGAGAGTCTCATGCAGTCTCCGACTAGTGCAAGATCATTAACTAAGCCCTTTGGTCCACCTAGAACATCTGGTTCTATTAGTTTGTGTGTGTGTCCTCCAAAATCTGCTTTTTATTTTCCCTTAATTCGCCATGAAATTCTTAATCTCAAAAGTCCCCTGCAATTCCTTTAAAGTTTAGCATCAGGAAAGACACATTTCTTCAATGGCAGCAGGGCAATTAGCTGGTTAATTGTCTGACGCACCGGTAGATGTGGTTGGAGGCCTGTTTTTAACTTCATGAAGTTAGTGGTGGAGTCCACTTTAGTTTGCCTTCAGCTGGCTACCTAAAACAGGATTTAAAACCCAAATGTTCTCCCAGAACAATCATGGGGGTGTGGCCTGATTTGAAGCTTGTTGCAAGGTTTTTTTTATCCAGATTATCTTAAAGAGGGTTGTGTCAATAAGATGTTTGACGCATCAGAGCCTCACAGATATTTAACTGCAGATATCAAAATGTGTCCAGTTAAATACCAAACCAAACATAATAAAAATCAGACCAACTTTTTGAACTGTGTCAAAAACAGAAGCACCGTCCAAGACATACTACAAGATGGTCATAGTTGTTTTCCTCCTGAAGTTGCATTTTGATCATGCAAATTTCTGTCAAATTTCATATCCGTGGAATTGCAGCTGTGAAATCATTACAACAGGTGTTAGGTGTGTAGCCTCATGGTCTGTCTGAATCATCTAGTGTGTACATTTGGAGGATTGTAATATTAAATATCTGTTGAGGCCTACCCTATGTCTCTGGTCTCCCATGTCTTTGAAAGAAGTTAAGATTCAAAAATGATTTATTCTTTAACCTCATCAGTCTGTCACAGTGTTGTGATTTCAAACCTGCCTTAAAAAACAGTATTTGGTTTTTTTTCCTTGGGGTCAGTAAAAGAGTAAGGGTCAGTCTTGCTTTAAAGGTTTAGATTTTAGAGTTTAAAAAATGGTATAAATTGATAAAACAGCCACTTGAATTTGGTTACAAAAACTATGTACAGAACAGGTTTGTATTTTCTAGTGGTGCTTTTTTCCTTTTGACTTACAGCATTTCTTTCTCTACTAGAGTTTTATTTGTTCTGTCCTGCACCTTATATAAAGATGTTGTCCAGTGTAGACACAGTAAAACCAACATCCAGCCGTTCTGAAGATGGCTTGTGCTGGCATTTCTGACTCAGATAACTAGGAAATGTGTTAATAAATCATATATATTATTCTCATTGTTTTTTTCTGTGTAGTAACTGAAACTAAAGCTTATCAATTCATGTTTTAAATAAAGATCTCTGCTTACAATTTATGCTCAAATGGATTCAATGGCCACAAATATAAGTACACCACTGTACAACTATATCCAGAATGCGTTGCTGTGCATAACTATTGTCTTTTCTTTCATCTTTGCCTTTTCTCCTGCTCTCCTTCCATTTTATCAAGAGAGTGTCCTTCCTGAATCAAACAGCCCACTCATTTCAGTAATTAGCCATGTCTGTTCAGGTGTAATAATGTCTGGGGTGCTGGCAGATGTTAACAGATACTATCTGTTCCTTAGCATGTATAGAACTTCCTGTCACACCCAATAACATCCTCACTTAGTTACAAAAAGTCATTGTCACTGTGTGAGTGTGCATTGACGAGCGTGCACATGCACACACACACGCACACACACTTCCCCACTTGCTCATCCACACACAAATCACCCTTGTCGCTTATATGTCTTCATAGAGCTTTACAACTGTGCCCCCTCTCGGTAGCGGTCGCTACTGCACCTGACGACACTCGACGTCTTCTACAGGAAGATTGCAGCCACCTCTGCCTTCTCAAGTCCAATCTCTGTTTTAGGCTGCTTTGTAGTAATATCTTCAGCTATTACTATTACAAAATAATAATTCATCCTTCTGTTAAATTTCAGTCCATTTTCATGTCTTATTTATTTCTATTCCTTTTCTCTAGGTAGGTGTCACCTTTGTCAAAATCATAATTACTTAAAGTGAGAGGATAAGCTAAAGAAAAACAAATGACAAGGATAAACTACTCCAAAACCTCAGAGTGACTTATATTAATTCAGTATTGACAATATCGTTTTATTATCTCTTATCGCTGATGTGTTTTATCCCATCAATCATAAAGTGTTGACTCTGTTAATCTGAACAACACCTTGATAAAATCACCGAAACTGCACAGCAAGGTTTTACCGTTTATTGCCTAAAGCTGTGACAACATCAACACTGAAGATGCCTAATCATCTCGGCAGTGTGCACCCCTGTCCCACACGCGCTGTTAATCATTTGGCCACTTTTTTTTCAAGCATATTTTGATATAAAAGAGAGGGTGCTTTCCTAATATAGCAGAATGTCCACGTAATGGGATTTTATGCTTTATGGTAGTAGAAAGAAAAAAAGAAAAGAAGAAGAAATGAGTGATAAAAAGGGATCATTGTCAAATGAACCAGTATGAGTCATGATTGACCCATGGCAAGCAGACTTTTTTATTTTTTAATTTAAAATGTTTTTTTTTTTTACAAGCACTCCAAAAGCAAGAGAGTTACAGCACACATCATATAGCCAGTGACCCTGGTATTAATACAGCCAGATACTTTGCTTCATGTTGCCCTGATGTTTCAGTTCTTGTTTTCGATGCGTTTATTCACTTGTAAGTGTTCAATGAACATATTGTGTCAAAAAAAAGAAGAAGAAGAAAAAGGGATCAAAATGACTTGAGCATAATAAAATCAGTAGCACAGCAATCAACAAAAGGTAGACAAAAACAAGCAAATGCAGTTTGCAGTATTGCACAAACATGTATGTAATGTTATAACATGCCATTGTTCAGTTCAGTAGTTAAAAGATTAGTGTGAAAAGAGAAGAAAAGAAAAAGCACAAAAGGCAGTGAAAGCACAGGATGTGTGAAAATCAATGCTGAGCGGCTATATTTACCATTGTCCAATTAGACAATAGGAGACTGGAGCACACTAGTGACCTGACATTTACGCACACTGAACCCTTGATTGCGAATAAATTGCATAGTTATGTGTGTATGTGCATATCCGAACAAGACAGAAAGAGACAAGCATGCAGAATTAATGACACACACACACAAAAAAAACTATAAACAAGATAGTTTGTATGTGGTTTTCACATGTCTCCTCTTGTTAATGGACTCATCAAAGGTACCACCATGTTTAAGATTTAACGCAGCAGACAGACAAACTTTGAAGCCAAAAAACAACAACAAAAAATGCCACCTGTACAGGAAACACAATGTCGAGCTAGAATTAGTTTTAGTTTTACTGCTAAACAAACCAAATATGAAATGTGTTTTTGTATTTTTTCCTAAAAAGAAATGTCAGAGATTCTTTTTCAGTTTTCGGCTCAGTCATACATGGGGATCTGCGTTACGCTCAAAATAGTGACATATACGATCGCTGCATTCAGAAGTCAAGGAAAGGAGGCTGAAGGCCACTTTGTTGTGGGCCGAGGCACGACAGGCACCTGGTGTGATCACTTAGCATGTCCATATCCAGTCCAGTAGGCTGCAGAAATAGTCATGTGACTCCGCTGTTATGGGGCGGGCGGGAGTGGAGGGCAGGAGACGGACAACAGAGAATAATGGACCCTTTTGTGATATGCTGGGGGAAATAATCACCACATCTTGAACCGAATGTGGCGTTTAGGGGAACCAGGACCATCCTTGAAAAAGAAGGGGAGGTGGAAGAGGCCTACGGATATCTGTGTGTTCACCTGGACTGCAAATGCAACACTGAGTCCATCTACAAGTAGCAGACTGTTTTTCTTAGGGAAGCTTAGATGCTTCAGTGTATACAACAAGATGTTGCATATGTTCTGGTACGTTTGTGATGGGGAGTCTAGTTTGATCTGAGGAGTCATCTGTTGGGGAAGCAGGCCTCAAAGAAACTGAACAAACGGATAAAGAAGGCTGGCTCTGTGCTGGAGAACCTGGTCTAGGGCAACATCAGCTCCCAGGGGGGATTGTGCAAAAACAACTGTTGCATGAGTTGCAAAACATAATGAACAACACTGCACGTCCTCTACACAACTCAGTGATTAAACAAAGGTGTGTCTTCAGTCACAGACGTCCTGTTAGTGGTAAGATTTTTTTTTTTTCCTTGAAAGTTATATCAGTCACCTCCAACAGGTCCCACACTATTTATGGCAGATCCAGTAATCTTGATTATAGCCATCAGACCCAGCAAAGGTAGGATGAGGAAGATGAAGACAGATGTACGGGGCATGAGGTGGGGCCTTTCTGGTCATGCAAAGGAAACAATGTGATGAGCTCAAGCACGGGGAGCAGCTGCATTACCAGCAAGATAAAGAGATGCTTGATGATAAGATAAGTGTACAAATGGAGATGGAGGAGCTTCAGCTAAAAGGGCGCAGATGAGAATGGTTTTTAAAAAAAATGCAACAAAAAAGGTAGGCAAAGTGTTTGCTGCACGAGTACTTTTACCCAACAGCTCAGACCTGCACATACACCTCACCAGCCTCCTCTGAGTCACTGTTCCTAATCTGCACAATCTTATCTCCATCTTTAAATTAACTTTATCAATAAACTTGAAGTTTAAGGCCTAAAACTTTGTATTTAGGTATGAACCGATCCTTAGTGCAATTGCAATGCTGCAGCTGTTTTCCTTTATACAGTAACTCTTACGTTTTTGATTAAGATAAGTGCATTCTCATTTTTATTGTTTTACAGAGAATATTTCTATATTTACATTAAATCCTAATGCATAAGCACTGCTTCCTCAACAAAAATACTCTTGTTTTTAATAAAAACTTAACTTTTCTTTGTCCAAAAGGTACCTTTATATAGTGACACTTTATCCAGGACTACATTTTACTGTGCATGCGTGCATATATACTGTATATTTGGTTTTAACGGATCTCTCTTGAGCTGTGTTCAAATCAGCCTGTAAGGAAAAGTCAAATTATAGCTGAACAGAATTATATTAATGATTATGCTTTGTTGAAACAAATTGATGTAATCGCATTTCAGCTGATTAAAAAAAGAGAAAAAACCCCATAGCTGATGGTGAAATCCCAGTTGATTGTCAGTTGTCTCTAGCAATTTCACACGCACACACACACACACACGTATACACAAACACACACACACACGCGCGCACACACACACACACGCACACACACGTACACACACACACACACACACACAAATGTACACACAGCATTCTCAATGACAAAATCTCATTTTGATACATCAGTTGTGTTCTTTGTGATTTAGATAGTTGCATGTTATGCCAATTTCCCATTATTCCCACTTGAGTTGATTCCATGACACTCCACAAACAGACTCTCTGACAAACAGCTCAGCAGTTCTCAGACACACCATTTTTCTTACTTATTAAAGTTTCTTACTTTTATATTAGAAAGACAAGCAGGTTTTAATTCCAGAATAGCAAACTACACGCAAGTAATAATGGAGGTACAGCTGGACATTCATCATCTCCAGTTTTTCAACTTTCTGTGTAGCAATATAAATTTAGCACAAAACGTAAGGAAATTTATGGTTTTGTAGATTATTTTGTTGATGTAACAAAGCTTCTTGGCAATAAAACTTATACTGTTGGAAAGCCTGTTTATTTCCCTTTTAAATGGTGCCACATTTGTCAGAAACATGCATTTGTGGGATGAGCAGCAGAGCTGAGTATGTGGGTTGCACCCATGAAAAAATTGCCAAATCTTCTCTGGCAATGCCAAACAACTTTGACTCTTGTTTGATGTTTGGTGGATTGGATGACTGAAGTTTGAAGAAACAACAAACATTGTAAATTTAACAATTTATCAATTTAACAAGCCTCAGTAGCTTGTGGAAGAACCATACAGAACCACAACAGCCTGGCACCTCCTCCTCATGCTGGTCACCAGCCTGGTCACACACTGCTGTGGGACGTCATCCCATTCTTCATCCAGCATTTGTCCCAAGGCAGCCAACGTGGTTGTGTTGGTCACTCTGGCACAAAAAGCTGACCCCATAAGTGTTCAGTGGGGCTGGGATCAGGACTGCTGGCAGGTCATTCCATCTTCTGGATGTAGTCTCTGATAAACCCGCTCTGTAGGGGGTGAGTGTTATCATCTTGGAGGACAGAGTTTGGTCCCAGACTGTGGAGACTGTGGAGATATGGGATTGGCACTGGTTGTAGAATCTCATCTTGATATCTCTCTGCATAGAAATTGCCTCCAATGATGATGAGCCTCATTTTTCCAATGAGGAGATGCCACCCCACACCATCACACTGCCTCCACCAGAAGCTGTTACTGGTGCAGCAGTCAACATAGCGTTGTCTGCGTCTTCTCCACACTTTGACTCCACAGTCCAACTGCCATAGGCAGGATCTGGACTCATCACTAAACACCACTTTCCTCTACATGTTCAGCTTCCAGTGCACATGTTGCTGAAGAAGATTTGGCAAATTCTTCATGGGCACAACTTACATACTCAGCTCTGCTGCTCATCCCACAAATGCATGTTCCTTACAAATGTAGCACCATTTAAAAGGGAAATAAACAGGCTTTCCAACAGTATAACATTTATTTCCAAGAAGGATTGTTACAACAAAGAAATAATCTACTAAACACAAATTTCCTTATTTTTTTGCCAAGTTTGTCAACCCAAGATAAGAGTGATCTAGAAACTGAAACTAAAATGGTAAACTATTATTTCCTGTCCTTATAATGAAACCATCTAAATTGTGTTAGGAAGTGTCTTCTTTACTCTAAACTGTACTTTTGTCCTTAACACACAGTCATAAACAGGCCCACCTGCCAACACCTTGTCCCTGTGGCAAGAAAAATCTTCTTCTCTCCCCCATATCTCTGACCGACCGCATCCCAATCCATATCCTCAGGCCACACAGACGAATCTCTTCTCCTTTCTTTTACATCATGCCCTATCCTGATATTCCTCATAGCCTCCGCCTGTTTCTGCAGCCCTGTCCTCATTTCTCTAGTAAGCTCCAGTGAACCATTGTCCTTGCCCAGCTCATTGATGGTGCCACTAAATCACGGTGGATTCTTTCTCGCGGAGAGCATTACCGTACCCCAGTGTTTCTGCAAGGATTGGCCCGCTGGCAACTGGCCTCCACATGTTCCGCTTAACTCTGTCCCACTACCATCGCACACACATATGAAGACATGCAACAGTTCACACACACACACACACACGCACGAACATCCCGGATTATTCTCTGCATGCTGCAACCGTGATAAATGGCTCCTCTGTTGACCAGCCACAGGTTGGCAGTGCCTGGAGGTAAAATTATCCATTTGTGATCCCTCTGACACGGGGCAGGGTTTCAGGGGATAACTGACAAAGCCAGGGGCCACCTAAAAATTGAATCATGACCACATCCAAAACACATGCTACAGGATGGTGGGTTGGAGAAAGAAGGAGAATAATAAACAGAATGGGGTTTTGAAAAAAGTTTTTTAAACACCTTTTCAGTCTCATTAAAACTTTTGCAATTTAATGTTGCTACCAACTTATCCAAAAGGGCTATATTTTAATTCAAAAACAAATACCTTTGGCACCGCATGTTTCATCCAACAACAGAAGTTTATCATTGTTCATTAGCATCTGATTAGAGAGCTGACAAGAGTAAGCAGACAGCAGCAGTATGTCCTGGTTAGAGCCATCTGCTGCACAACAGGAGGAGAATATCTGTCTGGAAATTACCTACTGATGGGCAACACCTGGAGGGAGATATGCAACTCAGAGAAACTGAAAACACTTGTCATAAATTTTTCATTAAAAAAATGGCTCCATGTATGTTTCGAAAGTTAAATTCTATACATCTCATTTCTTTCAGTTAAAAAAGAAATGAGTGAATATAGTCCAATGTAAAGAACCATAATGTCCTTTAACGGACACAGAGGATGTAAGTAAAAGGCAGAGCTACTTTACAGTTTATGTCAACAGCAATCGGTGATCGGTGTATTCTGATGAGCTCATGTTGAAATATTGTGTATTACTCAAAACCTCTGCGATTTAAAGAGAAAAAGGAAAGAGAGGCATTCACATGGATGTTTTTGACAAGAAGGGGACTTAAAGACAGAACTGAAGGAAAAAAGTGACAACACTAAAACAAGAAGCTATCAGAAGTCACGGAGGCACTCCAGGTGCAAGGCAAGGCTGTTAACAAGGCAGAGGCACGCCTCGCAGAGTTGGAAGCAAGTGGTGGCATAAACAAAGCCACCCTGCTAAGCTTGCTAAAAGAACGAAAATGAATAGGCAGAAAAAGTGGCAGACTTTGAAAATTTAGAAAAAAAACCCAGCATCCTTACATAAAGCTGCAGAGTCCCTGATGAGTCAGAGAGTGACTTGAGAATAGATAGCTCACGACCTTCCAGGCCAAGCACGAAGCGTAGCTAAGCTGGAGGTACCAGCTACCTTCACCCTCTGTTGAAGGCTCATCTCCCTTTGGATCTGGTAGCAGCTGGTCCCTCTGGCTGAACCACCTTCCAGGTTGGCCAAGTGGGGGCGTGAAACAGTCCCACCACCGCCTGTGCAGTTGCAACTTGACAGGTTGACACTCATGTCAAAGTGTGAAAAGCTGAAAATTCAATAAAACTTTTGACAGAAGAAACACTGCAACTGTGAGACACAGAACCCACAATTCAGTCTGGTAATATCAATCTGTTAAAAGTGAATGGACAGCACCACCAAGGTTTCCCATTCGCAGAGCTGCCTACACCATAGGCCTTCTGCAAGTCTGCATCCTGCTGAGATTCAATACACCAGGCAAAAGACACTCTCACACACCTGGCAGTCCACGAGGTGTAAACTGTAAAACAGTTTAAACAAGGTCATTTTCTTTCAATGCTCCATGGATCTGTTTTGATACTCAAGTGCCCACTGTTGTAGGCACTTTTGGTGGTGGACAGGAATCGTTAAATCTGACATCACTAGTGTAGATGCAAACTAGATGTACAGCACTCGAGAGGACTATGCTTTAGAGATGTACCCTATCTCAAACCATAGCTGTAACTTACTGAAGTACAGGTTGTTGGTCATGTAAAAAAAAGTGGTAGTTTTCAAAAAGCGTCATTAGCATACCCTATGGAGTCACAGCCGTAGTAAAGCAGAGTTGGTTCTCGAGGAAGCATGGTGGCTTAGTAGTTAGCACTGTTGCCTCACAGCAAGAAGGTTCTCCCCGTGCTTGCGAGGGTTCCCTCAGGGTACTCCAGCTTCCAAGAACATGCATGTAAAACATGCATGTTTATTCTAAATTGCCTGTAGGTGTAAGTGTGCTGTTTGTCTTTGCATGTGGCCCTGTGACGGACTGGCGACCTGTCCAGGGTGGACCCCTGCCTCTTGTCTGTAATGTGCCGGGATGCCTGGTGGACCCCCGTGACCCTGCTAAGGCTAAAACAGGTGTAGAAAATGGATGGATGGATGGACAGTCCTCAAAGGCTGCAGTCCCGCATGTTTTAGATGTTTCACTGCTTTAACACACCTGATTCTAATGAATCGTCATCATCACGTCATCAAGGTTTCAGCAAGTCTGTTAATGACACAGTCACTTGTATCAGGTATCAGGGTGTGATAGAAGCCCTTGAGGACTGGAGTTGGACACACCTGTAGTAGGGAATACACAAGGCTGAACAAAACTAGGATCTATCTATCTATGCAAAAGATATGAGTGATTTTTACATCACTAACAGAGATTTATTTTTGTTTAGTCTCTCGTTTTCACTTCATCACTTCTATCATTGCTTTTTTTGTTGCCTGTGACATGACGTCCACCGTATCTCCATGAGCTAACTTCATATTTTAGACATATTGGACCATCATTGTTGATGCAGCTGTCCTGAAAGATGACAATGCAGGTATCCAAAGTTAATTTGGCTGGACAATCATTCCCAAACATTATCAGGCGTCAGTGTTGTGGAAAAACTTATTAACACCTCTGTATATGTTAAACCACTAGGTGATTCTCTATATTACACTATCATGAATAAAGACATGAGAGAAGATCTAAAGTTTAGTAGATTTAATTTCAAACAGTTGCATGCAAATCAGTCACAACCATCTCAACCATCACCACCACCACACATAATTAAAGAATAAGGAAAAACAAAACCAGTGGTAGCAGAAGAAAGGTGTAGTAAAAGAAACAATAAAATGTAACTTACCAAAAAAAAAAAAAGTTCTTTATTACATTTTATTTCAGACATCAAGGGGTTAACCAATCTAAAACTCTTCTGGCTTGTAAATTGTTGATTGAACCATCTCCTAAACCACAACCACACAGCTTTTTCAGCTGCAGGACGAAGACAATGAGGTGACCCAGCCGCAACTGGATCCAGCTTACTGGAAAACTAAGCAACAGGTCTCATCACACCACCATGTTCCTGCAGGAGAACTGAGGTCATGCATCCATCCCTCTCATCCACAGTGTGGGTGAGAGGATGGGCGTAGTCAGACACCCCTAAAGCAAGAGCAGTTTCTAGAGCTAGTTTGAGCTCATGAAACATCTTGACCACTTCAGGAGTCCAGATCAAGTTACCATGATCCTGCCAGCCCTTCCCATTGATAAGAGGGCTCAGAAGAGCCTCAAGTGCAGCGTAACATGGTATGAACATTCCAGAGTAGGAACATGTGCCTACAAATGACATCATCCGTTTCTCCGTGACAGGCTTAGGAGGAATGGCTTCCACACCTTTAGGCAGTAATCATCTGCCCTCAGCAGAGATAGGCAATGCAAGGCAAGTTTATTTATATAGCACAATTCAACAACCAGGTGATTCAAAGTGCTTTACAGATACATTAAAACATCACATAAATAAAATTCATGATTTAAAATGTAAACAAAGATAGAAATGTAACTTTGTTGCTGTACAAATTTAAGTTTCGACAGACTTGCTTGAAAGCCCTCCTCTGAAAGTTGCTTTAAAAGTGCTATTGTATCAGCCTCACACTGCTCATGTGTAGGACAAGCCAACAACACATCATCTGAGTACTACAAGAGTGCAGTACCAGGAGTCGACACCAGAGGGTCCAGACCATTTTGCTGAAGTAGGAATCTGTGCCAGAACTGAGAATGAATTAGGCACAGAAGCTGACATGCCAGAACAGCAAATATTCCTCTTTTAAGTGTCTCCTCCTGTATTCAACTCCTCTCTTCTACCATCATCTCAAGAGTTATATTTATTTTTTATTAAACAACTGCTTGAGATTCTAAGACAAACCTCCATGCTGTTGGTTGGTTTTTATCACATGCTTTCCTCAGGAAATGAACATGGAGAATTTGGACATTTTCCTGTTGCATCTGAAACACAACTGGCCTTGATTGCAACACAGTCACTGTTAATTCAGAAGAAATCATTCTCCCAAACCTCACAACTACAGAGACAAAGACTAATCAATATTTGCTCCCAACCAGTCACCAAATTATCAAAACAACAAATAAATCCTTTATTATAATAATGTTAATAAACCCTTTGAAATGACACAGAAGTCGAGCTTCTCCCTTGTTTAAAAGTTTGAGGCTTCACTTCCATGTATGATGTATATGGAAAATATACTGAGAAATACTGAGAACTGAAAATATAGAAGATCCGATCACTGATGTCCCATTCCTAATCTGAACCTGATCATTTTAACAACATCCTGACATTTTACAATCTAAAGTAAATCTAAAGTAAAATCTTTTTGGACAGGACTTCGCTCTCTTGAGTCTCTCCCTTGTCAATAAATGGTCAGATCCTACCGTGTCAACAGATTTGAATAAATGTAATACTTCAAATTTTTTAAGATTTTGCTTTTGCTTAGTCCAGAATCATAATTCAGTCAAGAATTTTGCCAGTGTGAGTAATTACGTTGAAGAGTTTTAAGACTCTAATGGCTCAGAAGTTCCAACTCATTTAAATTCCATTCAACCTCAATTTAGGTTTATTCTAATGTAATTCAACTCACGATGCCAAATTTAAATTACATTTACTTTAATGTTTAAAAGCATAGACAGTTCCTTTTCCTCTACTAAAACCTAAAACAATAGTTTTCCACCAGTTATGAAGATTATGGTTTTCTAAATGTAATCATGCCCAGGGATTTGCCAGGTCATAACTCCACGGTGGACGAACAGGTCAGCTGATCTTGGCTGCCCTTTATGACACAACCCAAGTCCAAGTGGAGCTAGTGCAGTTTTCCATCACACAGGACTCTTACTACAGCAAAATATTAAGTAATGTCATCACAAAAGGTCATTAATGTTTTTTTCTTTTTAATCCCAAGATGATCCGCATGAAATAATCAATAAAGACTAAAACCCTTAATTTCTAACTTTATATGAAGTTTCAGCATGAGCTTAGTTGCCTTTTATTGTTCCCTAATGATAATAAAAGAGATTAATTCTAATCTTTTCTTTTTCTTTTTCATCCTTCATGTTACTTTATTTGTTTTCATAGCCCCACAGTTACATCACAGATCAAAGAATAAGTACATAATTATCAAGAACAATTATAAACAACTGTGGTCACATTTTATTACTGATCAATTTTGTGATAATTTTCTTTTTAGTAGTGCAGTATCTCCAACTGTCCTTTTTAGATTATAATTTTCTCTCCTCAGTTTGACCTCCTCATAGATTCACCTCTTTACAGATTCAGCTATGTCAATTTTTATAATTTGTTTAACCTGATAACTTAAGTGTAATTTTATAATTGAAGCTCATGTGGCACATATATATCATTAACTAATAAACATTTATGTATGGAGAAATGTATTAATTAATCCAACTCTATAAACTTAAAGCTTGTCTCTAAATCTAAATCTTTCCCCGTCTGCAGGTCTAAACAACTGCTTATCAGACAGATAAACATCCACTAACTCAAACAGAGACAAAGCATTAGAGAGGGGAAAAGAAAAAATGTATTAATAAAAATGTTACAGACAAATATTACAGACTTTTGTTTCTTTAAATCCCATTTTGAAAAATTTTCCCCTAAAAGTGAACTCTGTGAATTACTTTGTATTGTATAAGTTTTACATTTTTATTAGAAGTAGACATGGATATATTTTTACAAATTTGGGGCCAAAAGTCAGCATTGGAGGTAAACTCTAGATCCTGTTCCCATTTAGTTGATGGGATGGATTTTGTTGGGCTATCCATCCATCCATTTTCCTTTGGAGGGTAACGGGGGTCTGCCGGAGCCCATCCTGACTCATTACAGGTGAGGGGCAGGGGTCCACCCTGAACATGTCGCCAGTCCATCACAGGGTCACATACAAAGACAAATAACCATGCACACTCACACTCCCACCTACAGCAATGTAGAATTATCAATTAACCTAGCACGCATGTTTTGGGACAGTGGGAGGAAGCCGGAGTAACCGGAGAGAACCCACGCAAGCACAGGGAGAACATACAAACTCCACACAGAAAGACTCCTGCCCGGAAATTGAACAAGGAACCTTCTTGCTGTGAGGCAACAGTCCTAACCACTAATCCACCGTCCTGATTGTTGGGCTGATTATTGCAATTAACATATACATTTTGAATAAAATGTTACGGTGAGTGGAAATTTGAGTTAATTCTGAAATCAACAATAGAAGGTTGAGGTTGGGTGTTTTGCTATTTATTTTTGTCTGAACATATGATTTGATCTGAAGATATTCAAGAAATGTATTTCCTCCAATGTCATACTTCTGTACAAGGTGAGAGAAAGGAATCAGTGTTGTTTTCATAGATATCTTTAAGGTGCGTGATCCCCTTAGTGATCCATGATGACAGATTTAATGGTTTCCTGTTTATCAGGAAGTCCGGATTATTCCAAATGAGAGTGTATTATTTGGTGATACTGTGGCGTTGGCCATTTGGAAAAGCTCCCACCAGGCTGTCAGAGTTGAGGCTATTATTGGGTTTTTCAAGCAGGGGTGTAATAGAACTGCTTATAAATGGCAGATAGAGATACTGATTTCTCTACAAAACAATTGCTCCAACGCTCTTCAAGAAAGATTACATTGATTTAATTTTATCCATTTATAAACACATTGGAGTTTATTTGCAAGAAAGTAATGGAGGAAGTTTGGGGCCTCCAGACCACCATTTAATGTAGATTTTTTTAGCGTTGATTGTTTAATTTAAGCCGTTTTGTTTTTCCAATAGAGATTATTGATTCTAGGGATTTGAACCAGGAGGGTGGAAGCTTGATGAGGATCCTTGAGAAAAGATAGTTTATCATGGGAAGTATGGTCATTTGTACTGCAGCAATTCTGCCGATAAGGTTTATTGGTAAGTTCACCCAACATTTTAGGTTTTCTTCTATTGTTCAAAAGTTGTTTGTAGTTAAGGCCAATTAACTCTGACAGCTTAGGAGAGATGTTGATTCCCAAGTATTTGATACTGCCCGTATTAAGTGAGAAGGGTGCAGTGTCAGTTGTCACATTCCAGCTGTTAGAGTTGAGTGATAGTATGGTGGACTTAGACGAGTTAATAGTGTAATCTGAGATATCAGAGAAGGAATTAATAAGGTTGGAAAAATGACAGTGGACTTTGTAAGTACAGGAAGATATCATCAGCATATAAGCTATATCTCCAGTCTTGATTCCTAAAATTTCATCATCTTGCTGTATGGCTGCTGCAAGAGGTTCTATAAAGATGACAAATAAAGATGAAGAGAGTGGACATCCTTGCCTTGTAGTCTTTCATTATTCTGTGGTGTTCAAATTACTGTGCAAACTGTAACTCTTTGCCATTCCTGCATCAAGATACCTCATATTAACTGTTTGAAATTACATCCACTAAACTTTGGATCTTCTCTCACTTTTTCATTCATGATAATCTATTGAACTCAGTTTTAGCCCAGATACTCACCTAGTGGTTTAACAACTATACAGAGGCCTTAATAGGTTTTTGTACAACAGTCAGGATCCCTGTCTTCTTTGTAAATGTGTGTGTGGAAATGTTGTCAGTTACAGGTCGGTTCCTCCCTTTTTTCTGGAAAAATCCTTGTACCTCCAAGTCAACTTTCCATCAAGACGAACAGTAAATCTACTAAAGTCTACCTCCCATCCATTGTCAGAGTTTCCTGTCCACTACTTGATTCTCCAAACAGACTGTCTATTAAATAAAGAATCCTCTGGGCTTCTTCACCATCTGCTCAGCTGAGGACACTAAGGAGTCTGGAATCACCTCTAACACAATTCCAGTGGATATAATCTACATTTTGAGTACAATGGACAGTGTTATCATTTTAAATCTGTGTATTGGTATTTATGGTCAAGCTTAAGAAAAAATAAAAACTTGACAATTGTCACTTCAAATAAAAAATTATTTTTTTTAACATTAAAATACTGATTCGCGTCACTGTAAACCCCAACCAAAATAATAAATTAGATCAAATTTTTGAATAAATTTAGAATAAAGACACATAATGCCATGCATAATCCCAGCTGAAGTGTTACATACATTTGCTGTATTTATTTTACCTGAGGTCAAAAAGGCTTGAAATATAATATTAAAAAGACTTAGTCACTCATCAGCTAGTCACTGGGGTACAAATAGCAACATAAGAGCACTTTTTATTTCTTATTTGAAATTTCATGTCAATCAAATTGCATTTTCAAATAACTTCATCCTTAAACCAAGGAAAATATTTCTGATATCTGCAGGAAAAAGGCCATAATGAATTATCATAATTAACAGAAAATGAATATTGCAGGAATCTTAACTTCAATTAATATTCTGCAGGAGTGTTTCTATGCCTGTAAGCTGGCCTTCCATTCTCTCTCCCCCTCTCACCAACTGTCTGTTCTCTTAATTGGAGCTGGGAGTCCAGGACCCCTTCTGACCGTTGTATACACTCCTGGGAGGTAGCAAGGTACAGCACAACTCTGTGTGGGCATATTGTGTGTGTGTGTGTGTGTGTGTGTGTGTGTGTGTGTGTGTGTGTGTGTGTGTGTGTGTGTGTGTGTGTGTGTGTGTGTGTGTGTGTGTGTGTGTGTGTGTGTGTGCGTGTGTGTGTGAGATGTGGAGTGAAAAGTGAGCTATAAAGCTAGTAAACAAGACTAATGAAAAACTGCTTTGCTCTGAGTATTTAGGAGATGCTACAAAGGGTTATAATTGTGAATCGGAACCTTATCAAACTCCTAATGCACAAAAAAGAACAAAATATTGCAATAATATTAAAAGATTTAGCTTTAACTTTATTGACCTAGAATTGTAAAGCACAATGAGAAGCTAAGTCATTTGACAAGTCAAAGTTGTAACTGGAATTGGTTCTGTTATTGACCTCATTACCGCCATTACTACCCCCTCTGAAATAAAAGGAACAAAAACATTTTTTGGATTCATTCACTTTCCTGAAGGATTCCTTTATCAGGGACATCTGGACCTCCCTGCAATCCAACCAGCATCAAGTTTAAAAACCTTCTCAGTCAGTTGCTGTGTTGCTTAGCGTGTCCTTAACTTTGGGACAACTGCTTTACAAGGTCAAACCAAAACATGAAGACTCTGGATTTCACCTGCAGCTGCACTCGAAGCAGAAGGTAATTGTAGCGTCACACCAGACAAAGGTTCAGCTGATTCCCAGTGACATGTGTTTCATATACAATTGATATATATATATATATATATATATATATATATATATATATATATATATATATATATATATATATATATATATATATATATATATGGAGCCTATCCCAACACATAGTAGGGCGAAAGGCAGGGGTACACCCTGGACAGGTCATCAGTCCATCGCAGGGCCACATACAAAGACAGACAACCAATCACACTCACAAATACAAATAATTTATATTGTTAAGTAGCCTTAATTTTATTACACAGATTATCTGAATGCATGGGTTTACATGTGGATAAATATGGGATACATAGCAAAAAATACTATGTAGGTTGAGATACATTCTCAATTTTTTTTTAAAGAAATAACCCAGGCCCTTGTAAAAAAAAATGTCATGAAATCTTTGTAAATCTGTAATCAAATTGCACATAAATCACCACCATCCTAAAAATCTCCTCTGGATTCATGTGGTTGGAGGCAGGAGCACGCTGTGTTCATACGCACAATAAGTCCAAATTACTAACATTTTCATTTCATGCACATTTATTCTGTTCACATTTAATTAATGAGACTGAGACCAGGTTAACTGTCATGGTTCTGGGATTCTGATATCAGATTTGAATGATTCTCTCCTTGGTTTCCTGTTCTGTTCAGTTTTGTTGTTGGTTTTCTTTTCCTCATTTGTATTTAGCTTCTGTTTTCCGTTTTGATTTCCTATTTCATCTTGAAATTGCTTATGCTTTTGTTTGATTTCGTGTTTGACTTCCCCTGTTGCTCTGACTTTCTTGATTGTCAACACCTGTGTCTGGTTAGACACTTTGTCGCTAGCGTTAGTCACATTTCCCTGTTGTTCCCTGTTTTATTATGTGAATAACTGGCAGCCACTGAAGCCAGCTGTTTTTGTTTTACAATAGTTAAGTAAACCTTACAAAATCTTTCTTTTAATACAATCAAAATTAAACAATCAAAACAGCCCAAAATTAGAGGGGAAAAAAATCTTAGTTAAGTTCTCAATTTGTATTCCCTGACCTTTACAATGCAGTTTCAGATAGATTTTGTTTCAAAACTTAGGAACATATTATGCATTTCGTGGGTAATGTGTCAATGAGCTCATACAGTTTTAGAGTCTGGCAAACTAAACAAGTGTTTACAAGTAATAAACAGAAATGTGCATGTGTTCACTGAGAGCTACACTTGTAGGTTTTACTAAAGTGCTCTTAAGTGATTTTTCAGCGCTGTTCTACAGCTGCAACATCAGTAACTGACTAGAAGAGCTTATTATCACACTATAATAAAAAGGCCCTCAGGACTGTGCTTTTTAACAACAAACATTAAGGAGCACAACATCTTCAAGTGATTTATTAGTTGAGAGCATTAAGCCTTCAATGTTGGGGATGTAGGAAGTTGTCATGTAGGATCTGCTCTGGTTCCCAGGTAGTTGGTATGTTTTCTATGCAAAACAGTATCTTCCCCAATGATGTGGGATTGCATACAGAGAAAGACAAGTTAAGAACAATCATGTTCTTACCAATATGATGAAATATTATGTCTTTGTTATTCCAGATTTTAAAAGAAGATCTTTATATACCTTGTTTTTATCATGATTCAGTATTAAATTTTCTCTCTCATGCATTATTGATTGTGTGTGTGTGCATGTGCATGCGCACGTGTGTGTTTGTGTGTGTGTTTTCTATTAATTTTTTTAGTACTAAACAGTCACAATATGTTCACAGCACTATTATGTTGCTGACTTGAAACCAATCATTCAGTGTGTTTGTGAAAGAGTTTGCATGTATGCACCGTCTATGGGACTGGCAACAGAAGAACTGGACACATCCCCTGTGACATTACCCAGAAGGTTTTCTCAAAAATAGTTTTGAAGCCTCTTTTTCCTCATACTGCACAGCACCATGTTGCAAATGGGTTAAAAGAGCAGGTTTGGACATTTTAACACAGGGGCCAGTGGAGATTGACTTACTTTTGGTGCCAGCCCCCTTTGGTCAGTCAATAAACTGCAGCTTTTCTTACTTCCGCACTGGCTTCAACCCAGTTGGAGTTTTGATTTGCATTCTGAATTAGATCATCTAACCTAGTGCACGGTGAGAAAAATGCAGGTTGCACAGTGATTCAAAGTACCCACAGACTGAAAGGAAATTGTTGGTGCAGTTTGTGTATGTGTCTAAATGGACCATCGGAGACAAAGGCACAGCCAAACTTTTGTCTCTGGAAGTTACATGCTGCAGCCCACCAGATATAAACCCACAGTCCTGTGGTCAACTAATAACATGGTCAATAGTCACTGGTGGTCTTCAATTTAGCTTTAATTTAAGTTCTAGCTGCACTGAAAATTAAAAATAATTGAAGAATGTTATTATGATATATTTTGATGTTACTGGAAAACATTATGACAGATACCGAGTAATTTTTATTAATTCCGTACATTTAATTACTTAATATTTGTATTTACTTAGTGGTTTGTTTATTAAGGTTTTAGAGTCTAAAAGGATAATTGCCCATCTACAGTGTCTCCCTGATGGAAAAAGATTTTAATTGTAAAAGTAAGTCCTCTTAGCAGGAGAGAATTATGCATTTATTGATTGATAAAAAGCCCTTTAACCAGAAAAAAAATCAACATGACATTTTTAAATTAATTATTGTATTGACTGAATAAATGCAAATTATGAGTGCATTAGGCTGTGTCTTCGCACAAGCAAAATTTAATCTTGCTTGTGTGATTAAAGCTTATTGCCTTCTTCTTTCTTAATAAAAGAATAATTGGATGATCAGAATGCTATGTTTGACTGCAATAAATAAGTAAAGTTATACACTGTGATTGTATGTGAATTGCTTTGTCCTTTTTACAGATCTCCGGAAACTCTATCTATCCTAGTTGACATTTTCAACAAGGAATATGCTGACTTCTTATCTGTTAGCTCTAATTAAATCAGCACAACATGAGCCCAAATTACAATATAAATAATAATAATTAAAAAAAACAAACTCTCTCTTGCTGATTTCTGTGTATATGTGTGGGTGCTTGCATCCGTGCACATGTGTGGTTGTGTGTGTGCATGTGTAAAGCACAAATTCACAACCAAAGTCATCTCTGGACCCTTTATACAGACAATCAACCAGCTGCATTTAAGGCCAATTAAGCCCAGTCAAATTCAATTCAAATATAATTAATTTCAATATATTTATAAAACAATTCAATCCATTGAAATCCATTTAACTTAAATTGGTGACAGTGGAGGGGAAGAACTCCCTTTTAATGGAAAGACACCTCCAGCAGATCCACGTTCAAGGAAGGCAACAATCTGTGTGGACCCTTTGGGGGAGTAATTATTACACCTCACGTAGTTAGAAATTGTGTGCAGCATGTGTTTTTGATTTGATTTCAGATTTATCTCTCTTCTTTCAGGAACTGTTGCATTCAGTCTTCCGTTCCTTTACAAGAAACCACTTAATACAAAATATGCAAACTAATGAACAGGAAGAGATGCCAAAAAAAGTATAAGTAGGAAAAACAAAAATCCTGAATTTGTCGATATTGTTTATCATCGAGATTCTTGGCTTGTGCAATTCTCTGCACTCTTCCCCATTAGCGTTTGGCCTGCTGTGACCCCTATTCTCTATTCTCTGCTCCGCTCTTTTTCGCCCTGGCTTTACTACCATACATCACTTACTACCATAAATTTATATGACAAATCGTTCCACTCGTACTTTTTTTTAACATTTTTATTTTTGTTATTGCTGTGATACTCTTCTTTGGAGTGTGATTATTTCGGGGTAGTGATAACCTTTTGCACAGTCTTCTGTTTGCAACACACCAGTGTAATTTAGGGGTATAACAGTTTGCTTCTGGTCATTTTTTGGATGATGATTTAGGTGCAGCTGCCAAGTTTGGGGTAGTTTGTTTAAAGTAAAAGAAGAAGGTAGTACTTTAAGTCAGTCAGATTGATAAACAGATTACATTTATATATGCAAATCCGTTAATAATGTTTTGAAAAGAAAAAGGTCTGTAAACATTATCAGCAATTGCATTTTAACAAGTAAATGAGTCTTCCATGACTATTACCATACAAACAATTATTATTATTGTACCACTAAAAAACATTGCAGGTACAAATTCTAAATGAAGGCCCAATTCCATGAAACAAAGGCTTATTCCTACCTCTACCCCTTTGCTGACCTTTTCCCTTACTCCTACCCCTACCAACACCCCCTTTAACAGAGTCGAAGGTTGGCGCTACAAATATGCCTCTAAGAATCCGGACACACCTACACCTTGGTTCTACATCACCATACATCACTGCACGCCACTGCGCGACACAGGCATTGAGTGACTACAACTTCACATGTGAAGGGCTCAGTTGTCTTGCTTTAAGGCGTTTACTTGTGTTTGTCAAAGACTAGACACAGTAATCCAACAACATTTCCTTGAAGAGGACAAGTGCATTGTGGATCAGTTTATGTTGAGTATAACTGGGTACATCATGCTACTGACTCATGAGGTACACGAGAGGAAAATATGCAAGCCTGATGGTAGCAGTAATACTGTAATGTTAGTATTGGGGAAACTTAACATTTGTTCCTTCTTTTTTTAACTTATAGGTAGTATCTTGACACAAGGGTGAATGCAACATGAAAATAAAGGTACTTGTAATGCTATAATCATGATTACTTCAGAAAATACTTAAATGTGTGTGCAACCTTGCTTGGTTGCCGTCTTGTCCTGTACTTTTCCCCATGGTCCTCTGTTTGAAGCGTGGTCTGGCTGTGCACCCCTTTGCCGTAGCCCGTTCCCTTCCTACAAAAAGAATCAGGACGCCACTATCCTTTACCTGAATGTGCAGAACGTAAGGGCTAAGGGATAGAAATGGGATTGTGCCTGAGCAACGTTGAGTTTCTCTGTACTGAAACTGTGTATTCAGCTGTAAGTAATACCAAAATAGCTGTCAGTCATGTGTGCAGAGAACAGCTCCAATTCCTACTCCTGAATAGCTGTTCATTAATGGGAGTAGACGGCTCTGGCAACAGGTTTTTAATGGAGCGTCTGTACCTGAACAAAATAAAACCTGTGACACAGTAAATGGGTGAGCAAATTTCTAAAGAGCAACAGATACTGTGACAGAGAGTAGGTATGCAAGAGAGACTGTGGCAGGGTGAAAGAGAGGAGAGTGGTTACATATTTATGACTGTTTTCGACTTCTTTCATTACTTTCAGGCTGTTGGTGCTTGTACATTTCCAATTTTTGTTTTCTACTTGCACAAAGCAGAGCTTCGTGATTGTTTTTTTTTTTTTTTTTTCCACTTGTTGACCACGAGTAAGAGCTTAATGAGGAGAAAGGTTAGGAAGGTGTCGGAATAACAAAAAGACACAAGAAAGAGAAGAGGCGAGCTAAGCAGTGGCTATGCTAATGGCCTTAATGGGTCTATTAATATGGCTGACAATGTCCCTCCTTCATTTGCCCCACTTGCTCAATAGAAGAATTTGTATATAAGATGGGTTTTGAAGTGTTTTCTCTGTATGTGAAGAGGCTTTTTGGGGAGATTTTCTTTTTTTCTAAAAAACTCATTTATTAGGTTGAGCTGGTTTAGGCCCACCTCTGATGTGTTTAGGCTCCATCGGGGTTTTAACCATGATGTTAGCAATCATTTAGATGTAACTCCAAATACAGAGCTACTGAAGTGCTACCTGTTGCTATTTTTTGGGACCAATACTGCCAAGCAGCAGGTTTTTAGGTTCTTGGTAGGATTATACTGAATAGAGGACCTGCCACCTCACCAGGAAGAAGTCCACCCTTGCCATATTTCACTCATTTTGTTAAATAGCGAGTAAAATCCTGAACCTTCCCTTCTCCCTCGGTCATCACATCACGCTGTGGCATTTTTACTTGGAGGTTTATGACCTTTATCATGGAGCACAGCCCACTGTTGCTTTGGCTAACTACCGACTCTCCAAGGGAGCTCATTAGCCCGCCACGCTCTCAACTGCCACTTGCCAGACACTTGGGCAATTAGGCTCTTTGCAAATATCACTGATATCTGAGGACAGCTAACAGCAAGAGACAGACCAGAAGGACAGAGCCAGTGAATCTGAGTGTGTTTGAGTGCACAACGCAGGAGGGATGTTTCGCTGTGGGTCTACCTTTCAAATGCTGAACGATCATCTGTATGTAAACAAGTTTGTGTGGGTATTCTTGCAACAGTGTCCGCCAAATCTCTGTGAAAAACATCAGTAAGTGTTTAACTGATTGCGATTGTGACATTATTCTCCAAAACTGTGAAAACAAAACTTCATAGCACAAAAATGAAAGAGTCAAAGCTTTTAGAAAAAGGGCCACGCTGCTTTCTGAGAAACGCTTTTTGGATAGTCGAGCATCTTCCAAAGTCCATCCGCTCACACCTTTCTAATGTAAAAAAGTGGATGCTATGTCTGCCTGCATTACAAGTGACCTTTTTATGTGGTGCCTATTTTCATTTGATCACCGTAATAGACCATTTCTATTCTTAAGAACTAAACACTGCCGCTGGAAATAGGCTTGTTGGAAACATGAGAAGGTTGCTATTAAACTAAGTATTAAGAAGATGAAGAGTGAACATTCAAAAATGTATGTGAAAAATATTGCAATGTTTTCATAATGATCCATGACATTACACCTTTAAGACAGTGATGTATAAAACAAGACATTAAATAAATTAAGGGATTACAGAGCTGTTATGATAGTGAGATTGAATAGTGTCTTATTGATTGGCCAGTGACATTGATAAGTCCTATTTCTGGCAGTTTTTCTCCCTGGCTTTGGCTATTGCAGTTGTCTTACTTAACCTGTATTCTTTAAAATCTCCATATTTATTAGGATTATTGTTTGAATAGAAAATATTGCTTTAGATCTATTTTTGCACTGGCGACCTGTCCAGCGTGTACCCCTGCTTTTCGTCTGCAATGCGTCGGGATAGGCTCCGACAGACCCCCGTGACCCGGAGGAGGAGTAAGCGGATATAGATAATGGATGGATGGATCTATTTTTGCATTGGGTCACCTGTTGCCAAAACCTCCACTTTTAAGCAGGAACACCTTGTTTGACTTAATTGTTTGGATACCCAGTTACATAATAGTTAACACAGTTTTTTGTTGTCATGTATTATATGATATATATACAACACACTCTGAGAAATATATTCCCTATGTTGAGCCTGCGGCGTAAATTCAATTAAAATAAAAACAGACGACTTGTCACCACTTGTCACAAAAAGAATGCACTCCTCCTCTGCTGGATTATCTACTCTGTTGAATTAGGGTTTTCATTCACTGACTGAAATTATGTTAAGTTTTAATGAGATAACAACAATGAACAGTGTCTTCTGTTTGCAGTCCAGAGAATCTGAAGTCCGATGTCCCATGATTTGATGTCCCAAAATGTATTGATCTTATTTCCCCGTATTATGCAACGTGTAATAACAGTCAAAAGCTGCACCTTCATGATCATCAGTGTCTTTAACCTACAATTATAAAGGCTAAAGTAAAATATTTCCATAAAAATGACATTCTACACCTCATTGTCTGTGGTACCCTTCATAAATGGTCTAGTAAAAACATCTCCATGGATCTAAGTAGTTTGAAACCAAGTTTTTAAAGGATTAAAAGTTTGCTGCTGGAATTTTCACACGACATTACCAGCCTGTAGAGCTGATACAATTAGAGGATTGATCAGAGCATTGCACAGCCTCCAGACTTTTTCTGACTGGCAACTGTTTGAAGACGCTGAAGTGGGCTGTGACACTTGATATGTAGCTTGTAATATCTTTGAAGTCAGCTGACACTCACTGGACTCATCCACAATTTCTCAGATTCTCTCTTGTGTCACTTACCCTGGCTAGAGACTGTCCAATTAAGTAAAAAATACACATGTTCTGACAGGGTTTTCCTTTGATCAAGGACAGTTTTTTTTTTTTTTTTTTTTTCTAATTTGCAAACTTGAAGAGCTTTTAGCCAAAGTTGAAAACTGGACACAGAAACTCTTAATGATGGTGAGAAAAGGCCAATAAACTTTATGTTTTCAAAGAGCTATCAAACTAAGTGAAACTCTGTAATGTTAAACAACAAATCTCCAAGACCCAATGTCCATTTCCCCTGCTCTGCCTGTTGACCCAGCAGACACAACCTCTATGTGCACTGACAAGGTGGTGTGAAGGCAAAGACGGAGGAAGGCGATTGGATAATGAGAGAGATAGAGTGGCGATCCTTTAACAACATGAAACTCCAAGGTGAACCAAACACCCGATCCAAGATTGCAATTTCCTTCATTAGACAACCAGTCTCATTAAGCAAGTCTAGATAGGCCACAGTGCTGAAAGAAACGAGCCTTTATTTGGGAAATAAGGCCAATTAGCATTTTCTTTGTGAAATCTTTCCTAATGAGGTAGCAGACTTTGACATACAGCCTCTGTAGTCAAGCTAACTGATTCGCTGTCAGCTCTCCCTGGACGAGCTGTCCTCCCTTATAAATATTTACAGTCCAGGGCTTCACTGAGGTTGCAATAACGGCAGCTTTTTGTTTGTAGAGAAAGGTCAAAGTGCCGTATGGTACCTAACCGACAAGACAATGAAGCATGCGACTGTACCGTCTGCAGTCAGTCTGTCCTTCTCGCTCCAACTAATTCACTGAGGATCATATGGAAATGGTGAGGTGCTGCGTGACCATCTCTTCAGCAAACAATCCTGAATCCTGCGTCCTTATCCTCATCAATGACACGACAAAGGATACAAGACAAGGAGGCCCGAGACGTGAGAGAGAATAGCGTTGGAGCGGGGTGGGGTGGCGTAATACTGAGTTTTATTTGTCCAACAAATTTTAAATACAAACATTTCCCAGAATTCCACTAGTTTTGATGTACAGAATGTTATCTACCACTGCAGAAAACATATGAAAGGAATCAATTAAATTCAATTGTTAACCAATGCTAACATCTTTTTGTAGTTTCTCGCCCACTTTAGATATAAAAACAAAGTACATCCACCTTACAATCAAAATGACCATGAAATCAAGCTGCTGGCACATACGTGCGCGTCATTGTTATGTATATTACAAATTCAAAATAATCAAAGATCATCCACAACAGAAAAACAAAACTGTCCAATCATTACGGTAGCTGTGTGAGCTGCACAAGTTCATATTCTGAAGATGCCGACAGATGCGTGTCTGGGATTGGAGGTTTCTTTCTTTCCCTCTTTGTCTTTTGCTTTTTTGTTTACTAAGTGATAAAATGCATTAGAGGTTTTGATGAAAATGTCAACCGTAATGGATTACTTCTCTGACAAAAGATCTTATAACCGATTTCTTGATTTGTATAACGAACATGTCACATAACTACTTACAAGAATAAAATAATTTTGCTCCGTCATGTTAAAAAGTTAAGACTTAAAGTATAAACAACAGTGGACATGGGACAGAGCAAGAGAAACCAAGCAGAGAGATCTACTAAATATTGTATTCTTTCTCCACTTCTCAGTCCACGTAACCTGCCCTGTTGATTAAAAGAATGATTTAGATTAAGAATATATAAGACCCCTCTTTATCTGCACTGTTTTCTAACCTCTCTTTCTCACTCTCTTTCTCCTGCCGCCTCTTGCTTTGTTTTCATAGCCACAGGCAATGACTGAATAATTCTGTTTGAGATTTGTAAAAATAAGGGAGAGAAAGACATCTTGACATGCTGAATGTGAAAACAGTGATCGCTTAGAGGTGAGAGATGTCTTGTCTGCCAGAGTTTGTGCCACAGTTTCACAGCAGAGAGTTGAGACATTGTTTTGGTGGAATTTGAGTGACACAAAAGAAAGTGAAAGAAGACTTCTGTATGGTGAGATTTCCACTGTTAAAAACACAGTTGGACATCTGCCGCTGTAGTTTGCTCGTTGCCAAGTTTTAGTCAAACTGATACTATTCAGCACAATAAATATGTCGCAATAAGTGAGAAAAGACGATAAATGAATGCTACTGAATGGAAATGAATAAGCGTTGGTCTTTTAATCCAGCAATGCAACTGAAGCTTGATCTGGAACTTAGCAGATGTTAGTTGAATTTGAGTGTTTCATCCATTCAATGTGATGTAAAAATCAGGAGACGATCATATAAGTGGAGAGAGCAGATCTTCACGATTATCAGACAGAACCCTGCATGTTTGTGTCAGACTGTTTTAACACTAAGAGTAGCACCTGTAGAGGCAAGGTATTGTTAAAGTTTTGAGTAGAGATGAAACATTGTTTTTAACTTTATAAGAAAGACAAGAGTCCTTTTTTTTTCTTTAGATTTTAAGTGTGAAAATAATGGAGAAGAGAACCATGCTCATGTTTAAAGGGGTTTACATACACCCGTTTCCTCTTGGTCATGTAAATAAAACGCAACAGTTAACAAGCTGGTTTGAGCTCGAGTTGAGAAAGAAAATTCAAAAACCTGCAGTTGTCTCCAGAGGATCAGTCACACCTGCACCAAAAAAATTACTTTCACCACAAAATTGAATGTTAAATGGGAGAAATTTGACATTTAAACAAGTCTGTGGAATTTTGGAAAAATGCTTTTCATTCTGATAATGAAACAATAGATTTTTTTTTTTTGTGGTAACTATATTTGAAGAGAAAAAGAACAATTTTGCAACCATTTGTTGTTCCAGTGAAACAGGAAATATTTCATTGGCAGAGAGAATTGATTCACATAGCAGCAAATTTTGAATGTGCTAAAAAAAGTGAAAATGAAAGAGGATGATTTTTACTGCAGGATAATGATGCAATACACAAGAAAAGCTGTGTATCCCAAGCAGCTGGGAATCTTGCAGAACAAGAGTTCTATAGCAGGAGGATGGACGGAAATCTTCAAAACAAGAACTGCTCCCAAAAAAAAGAGAAAAAAAACATGTTATGCAGGGTTACCCAAGCCAACACGGCACAGGATGTGTCTCCTTGACTGCTAAGAAAACGTTGGTAAGATTTACATGCCATAAAAATATCAAAGAAATTCATTTTTTAAGCAGTATTTCATTGTATTGAAATGTCATAAATGTATTTTATTTTGTATTTTAAAGCCTAAATATACATTTTTCATTCTCATTCATTGTTTCTGTTATTATTATGTTATAAGGAGGCTGACACCACCTCTGCCTTTAAAACCAAACTTAAAAAGTTTCTTTTTAATAAAGCATATAGTTAGTACTTTATTGTGTTAGGACCAGTAGTCATAGCTGCAGCTGCAGGACCAGACTGGAGCAGCTGGTCTTAAACACAGCTTCATCCTGGATCTGCTGCTGTAGACCTGCTGCAGGGGGACCCCAACATGATCCACTGACTGGTGGCCCTCACCCCTTCTTCTCTCCCTTCCTTCTCCGTTCTTTCTTCAGCTCAATCCACAGTTATTCATTAAAAGTATCTCATAAGCATACTTGTGCTTCATTGTTCTTCTAGTTTGTTGTGCCGGTCTGCCCCCTCTTTTTCTCTTCTGTACACGTTTGCCTCTTAAAGGGGAGTTTTTCCTGCCACTGTTTGACTTAAGGTTTTTCTCCCACCAGGGGAGTTTTTACCTGCCGTTGTTTATATAATAATTGCGGGTCATGTTCTGGGTCTCTGGAAAGCGCCTAGAGACAACTTGTATTGTAATAGACGCTATATAAATAAAATTGAACTGAAAAAGCAGAGATGAAATTCTGAAGCCACAAAACCTCAGCTGAGAAAAAAAGTCATGAACAGAATTGGTAACAAAGGTGAACGGTGACAATTACTGGATTGTTGGCAGTGACAATGCAGTACTGACAATACTTAGTGGCTCATAGCATTGGACCCAGAATCCAATACTCCTGGAGT
Organism: Xenentodon cancila; assembly: GCA_014839995.1. Lineage (NCBI taxonomy): Eukaryota > Metazoa > Chordata > Actinopteri > Beloniformes > Belonidae > Xenentodon > Xenentodon cancila. Next base: position 22,346,061 of record CM026197.1, read on the forward strand.
ACCCTGTCCCAGAAGTCCACAAAACACATGGGTTGGTTGGTTGCCCCCTCCATGACTTTTGCTAAGGCAAAGAACTGATCCAGCATTGCACAGTCAGGATAGAACCTACAGGTTTGACTATCAACTGGACTCTCTACTCCTGCACCGTTGTATATATCTTACCAGGGAGGCTGAGGAGGGTGATTCAGGTAATTGGATCACACAGTCCTCTCGTCTTTCTTGAAAAGGGGAACCAGTCTTCCAACCAGAGCCACAGCCACTGATGTCCATGCAATGTTGCAGTGGCAACCAAGCAAGGCCCACAACAACTAAAGCCTTGAGGGACTCCTTTAGCTTTTTACCTACATAAAGGAACTCATTCCCTCTATGCACTTTATTAGCAACAGACTTACAAAGTCTAAGTTCCTGTACAGATGACACTTACATTTTCTTTACTCTTCAATCAGTGAGCAGACTCCTCTACTAAACGAAGCATGTATTTGACTGGGAGGAACAAATAGAAATAGAAAGAAAGGAGTCAAATTTTTAAAAAAAAAACCTTCGTGTGAGACTAATTTGTTTTTAGTGCAATTGGGTTTGATAGCTTTAATGTTAAATACCTGCACTTCTTTCTCATGAGAGAACTGGAGATACTGAGGTTGCCTGTCACACATAATAACCTAAACCTACTTTATTTTAGCATTCACGTTGCATAAGGTGTTCAAGTGGTTACAAGAAAAGCAAGTATTTCCTTAGAGGACTATTGAACACTGAGACATTGTGGTTTTCATTGTTGCAGTGGAAGAATTTGCAGCAGTACAACTAGATGTGTATGTGGGTGACAGGATGAGGTGGTTTGTCAGGGCACATCCTCATTATTCATCCTCTTGCCTCTGATCCCTTGTTATCCCAACATCCATCACTCATCAATCACCCTGGGAAATGAATGAAATAACTTTCACATTTGCTTAATTCCCACACCATGCCTCGCAGGCCTTCTTGGGGCACTTCCATCTTTTGCTGTTGCTTTAAAACCTGGTTTTGTGGTCCCCTGTTGCTCAAGGGAAAGCATGTAGCATACAGTAAATATTGGCAGGACAGGGGTCTTCGTTCACACAGGGGGCATCCACGTTGAAAAAAGTAACATTTAAATGTGCTTTCACTTTCACAGGGATTCAGTAGACTGTGTGAATGCTGTAGAGCAACTGAACATTTTTTTTGTTTGGGCGTTTTTTTAAGTTATTGTTTTGCCTAATATTGAAATAATATCTCAGTTCTCTTAGTGTCATCTTTGATTTGGCATTTACTGCAAATTGAGATGGATTTCATTGTGATAAATGAGGAAAATGAAATCCTTCTTGGTAAAGTAATATCTTAAAGCATCCATGTCAGAAATAATAGTTTTTCCTCTGTCGGCATCTGTATCAGGGCAGAGTAGCATCTCAGAGACAGGCTGTTAAATTTTCTGGTGGGTTAACAGGGGTTTCAGACGCTGCCAGAGCTGTCAAAAAGATCCTGGGTTTTCTTAGCTGCAGTGATTTTGGTCACCAGTGGATTCATTTGTGTTCACCTGCACCTATTTAGCATATTGAACATAAACAAGAGCAGTTTGCGTTTTTGTTGGCCACCAGCAGCATATCTGATCTCCAGTACACTCCCTACTCTGAACTGTGATTATCACATACTAGCAGGCGTTACCTTCAGCTGGCCTGTCCTGCTTATTCACACAATAAAGAGATGCAGTGTAATAACAGAATTATGAAAATGATACAGTCAGACTGCAGAATTAGCTCCACTTTGCTTGGGATAGGAAAATAATGACCCTTTACTTCCATGTCACCAACACAGAGGTGAAGGAGTGCAGAGTCTCCTTTACTGCAGATGCAGCACCAATCTGCCTATTAATCTCCCACTACATTCTTCACGTATATTTACATCTGATCTTGACCTCAGCTGAGTGGTGGTGGGTACAAACCAACTGTACTAAGCAGGGCATTGTTTCAGACACTCGCAATTTGTTTTTATAACCAACCTGTAATCTATATCTGATAGAAGATATGTTTTCCTTTTTCTTCATGGTCATGGTGAGAGTAATTTGTTCCTGCCGGCTTGGAAATTCAGAAAGAAATTAAGTAAAAGCAATCATATCCTTGGATATCTTAACGAATTCTCTTTCATTTCAATTTTTTTTTTTTTTTGATCAACCAGGGTGGTTAGCTGATCCTTTTCTCATCAGTATTAGAGTTGTAGGTGAATAAACTAACATTATC